>APFE030926949.1:922-12389 GCA_000404065.3 Pinus taeda | reverse complement strand
TTACTCACTTCATTCTTTTATATATTTTCCACAATTGTGCCATGTTTTTTCTTTCTTCTCGAAGGGTTCTATCAAGTAGCAAAAATTTCAAGGATGGAAATTTATTTTAAAGCTTATAAACCTTGTCTAACGTTAGTACCCCATAACATGCATAATATAAAGTGTTTAATTATATTTTCTTAAAAATATTGAGAGTTCTAATGATTTTGAAGTTAAAATAGCTTTAAAGTATAAACATTGAGAAAATAAATTAAAATAATGTCAAAATTGACAGACATTCTTATCTTTTATTTTGAAAAACCATGGAATATTAACCCACTCTAAATATTGCCCCCAAAAAATTTGTCTACTACGTGGAAAATTACTGGGCTTATTTACATTGGAACATTGTTTATTCTACCTAGAGCTCATAGAGTATTCATCAATATTATCTCATTTTGCGCTCTACTTAGTCATGCTCCTTCCTCTTCAAGGGTGATTTAATTCCCAAATAATGCGAACTAAACACGCTTATTTTGTTATACCTAACTACTTTAAGCATTAAATATGTTAATTGAGTATCCTATTAAATATATGTGGGATTTTCCACTTCCTTATTTGTATGGGTCTTTAGCCATGCATAATCATTTCTAACTTCTTCTTTGTCTCATATAATTGTTTGGATAACTTTCTCCTTGTTGACATTCTCTACGAGTATAAGAAATCTATAGTTCCTTGTTCACATTTGCTAGCAAGGTCTGTTTATTCATGTAGAAAAGTTGGACATATATATTTTAATTTGTATGGTCTTATGAATTTTCCTTATGCTAATGAAAATAAATGTATGAAGAATTGTATTGATGATTACATTGGAATGTTTTAGGTGTACTATTAGGTCCCTATACTACTAGTGTAACCCATTATTGCTATTAATACAACCACCTTATTATATTTTTGTGCCCATGCAGTCCAATATTTTTATTATTGTGCCCCATAGAAACCCATTATTATTATTATTGTGCATTACATTAATATTGTTATGTAAGATCTGATTATATCATGACCCCTTAGAATTTTATATAAAGAAAGGACGTCTTGTCAATTGTATCATCGAAGAATTTTTCATGTGTAATGTAAAGGAGGTTTCCCCCTCAAAGAGGCTTATTTCTAAGTTGTTGATCTATCTTTTATGTCTTTTTGTGGGTTGTTTTCATAACATGTATTTATTGGGAAGTAAATCTCAAGGTTTCAAAACTTTTAAGGAATTTCATGTATGGATTGGATATGAAGCATAATCACATATTGGCTCTCTTCATACTGTTAATGGAAGATAATGTAATCTAATGAATATGGAAAAATATATACAAGCATGGGATTCAACATCATAGAATAGTTCCATAGAATTCTCAACAAAAATATGTAGTTGAAAGAATGAACATTACTATAATTAATATAGTTAACTCAATGAGGATTTTCAAAAATTGAACACTGATGTTTTGGGATGATGTGATTCTATGTGCAATGTATGTGAAAATCTTATGTCCATCTCACACTCTTAGAAAAATACTCCTTGTAAAATGTGGTATGGATGAAATCCTTTGGTAATCCATCACAAGGTCTTTGGTTCCTATACATTCACTTATGTTTTTTATTGTATAACCATTATTGCATATTTCGTATATTATTGTATGTTTTTACTTCTAACTTTGTGGTTGTGATGTATCAAACATTGGTTATGCATCCCTCAAAGGATCTCAACATAATTTCTATTTTTCTCAATGGTTTCAAAATGAACTAAACATAATACATGGAATTCCTTGCAATATTTTACAACCTTTCTAGAATTTTCACTCTATGATTAAAATTTAACTCGATTCTCATCTCGATATAATTTTTCTTTGTACAAACATATATGTACAATACTAATGTTATTCCCTTTACAACAAAGTATCGGGTTGAAGGATAGCATCTATATTACTAAGGTTAGACTCTACTTATGTCAAAACCCTCTATAACATTCTTTGCTTGATTAATTTAGAGTTATTCCAATCCAAACAAAGGAATTCCTTTCTTGCATGTGTTGGTTAATCTATGACCAACTTGAGTTATCTTGTGACATTGTTTCAGGGTAAAAATTCATGCACGCTTTCTCGCCTATGCTTTGGCCTTCAAATACTTATCCAATGCTTCCTCTTTATAGGGTTTCAATGTCGGTTGCAATTTTTGGTTGATGCTCGCTCCAAGGAAATTTGATTTTGTTTGAGTTTAAATAATACCGTTATCTAGCTAGGGATTTTCCCAAAAGGCCCAACACTTGAAACAATGCATGGATATCAATTTCAATTAAATGGATTTACCCTCTCTTTTTTAGTGATAATATTTAATTATGAGAAAATAGTTTTGGCCATCTTATAGCCCCAACAATGTAAATATTTCTTTTTATTCATAAGAAATATGTATACAATCTATTTACTTGTTACTATGTGTAATGAAGTGATTCCATCGAAAGTTTAAAATACTATAATATTCGTTCTATTTATATTCTATGGGCACACATTACATATTCACGTCAACTCTACATATTTTGTTTCTGAATAATGATTGTATATACTTTACTATTACTATCATTTTCATTGAAGAAGAGCATATGAAAATTAGGCAAGAGGCACATTGAACCCTTGTCATGGGAGTTTGAGAAGGTTGTCCTTTAGGCCCTAATATTTCTTTGCCAAGGGTTGCTTGTTCCATGTCCAATTGATATGATTCTAGTGCTTTGACCTATAGCAAGGTAAACTAGGTATACATTTATTTTTCTACAAGTTAAATTATGTATAAATTTATTTCTCTTACCTGCAATAGTTCTTCTCTGTAGTAGCTTACAACAAACTATATTTTTATAGGTGAATAAGGGTTATTGTGCATGTTTTGTATATTTATGCATTCAAACAAGCTTGTTTAATTAATTACATAATATCCTTTTTCATCTTTGCACACATTCAAATGTATTATTTTTTGTGCACGCTTATATATTTACCCATCCAAAAAAGCTTATTTAATTTATTATATAATATCCTCTTGCATCTTTGCACACATTCAAGTGTATTATTTTTTAGAATATACTTATCTAAGCTTTTCTTGATGGAAATAGATCAAAGGCTATTACATTCCTCCAACCAAGAACTATGTTTCCATGTACCTTCCCCTAAGCTCTAACTCCTGCTTCCCAGGAGAACAAATAGTAGTCATTTTCCAATTTACATTTCCTTCACCCTTAGCAACATCTTGCTACTTTTGGGGTATGAGTACAATAATTATTTCCAAATATAGCTTTATATTTTATCCAACTCCTTTTATCTCCAACAATCATTTTAAGTGAGTTTCACACACGAAACTTTTTATTGAATCATGTGTTTTCTTGGTAGTCTGCGAAACCAACAATTCAACTCTAGCAAAAAGGAGATTTTTTTGGAACTTTTTATCTTTCCTCTTCTTGGGTGTAACTCATTCCGTGTGAATTAGAAGTCCAATATCACATTTAAGCCTTTAATAATTTTTCAAGAATCATAACACAAAAAGACAAATTTTCTTGTATATGAATAAAAATAAATGTTCACATTGTCATATGTCACATCACTTGACGCACTTTGACTTGTTAGGGGCAATTGAATATTCAATTAAGAAGCTCATAAGATAAATTTACCAATTCTTATTACAATTCAATAATTAGAGGAAACATAAGCACCTTCAAAAGACATATTTAGCATGTTTAAAAAAGAAAGTTATACTTTTTTAAAATAATTGTCTTTGCTTTGAAAATGAATTTATTAAATTAAATACAAATATAAATCAAACGATAAAAATTCAACTCCATGTTTGTATTTTTGAAATATATTTTGATTAAATTATTTGCAAAAAAAATTAAATTGAACATAAGTGAGTTAAAATATAAGATTGAACTTTTTCGTCATTTTCGTATAATATTATGATATTATGTATATGTAAAATCATGATACAAAAAAGAAAAAATAACACAAAAAATAAACCCATATTAAAAAATAAAAAGCACATTTTAACATTATATCATTATAAAGCATCAATTTCTAGCTAATTAATTTCTAAAGTACATAATATCTTGCAAATTATGATAAATGTATTGAGTAGTTCTGCTTGCAAGAAATTTATCATCATAATCATTTGTGATATAATAGTTATTTTTATTATTGAAATATATGTTAATTGATAAATGTTATGATCATTATTTGAAATAAATGGGATGTTATTAAATTGAATATCAATTTGCACATAAAATAAGTCAATACCCAAATTCAACTCGTTTAAAGTGTAATTGTTATAAACGATGTTTATGTATGTGTAAAGCCATTATATATGCACAAACACAAACATATACAAAAAAAAATATATAATCAAAAACATTTGAAAGTCTACCACAAAACATAAAATTGTAATTAATTATAAGAATATATTAATTTAAAATAATTGTAATTTTAAAATAAAAACATTGAATAGTGTTGGTTACAAAAAAAAAATACATTTTCATTCATGATGTCATGGTAATTTACCAAAATAAGTGAACTTTTATTAAATTGAGCATAGATAAGCTATGTGAGCATTCAATTCATGTGAAGTGTAATTCTTGCATTGGATACTATGCATTCTTAAAATCATCATATAATTTATTTGTATCAAGTTGTTCTAATCAAAGTTTTTTTATGTTCAGGAATTTATAGGCATACAAACACAAAGAAACAAAGCAATACATTACATAAAATAAAAACAAAAACATCTAAAATTTTACCATCACAAAACATCGATTCGTTACTAATTAACAATATATATTGGTTAAAAATAGTTCTCGAAGATGCATTGAATAATGATACCTACAAAAAATCCATAACCATTCATGATGTTCTGGTCATTTGAAAAAATAAATGAAATTTTGTTAAACTAATTGCTAATTTGAACATGTATAGTTTAATACACATTCAATTAATTTGGACTATAATTCTTCCATATTATATTTTATGTGTGTAAATCATCATAGAGGTGATTTGTATCAAGTAATTTGGGCAATGGACTTCCATATGGGATATTCTAATGAAATACTTTTTTGTGTTCTAAAATTATACACATAACAAGAGAATAAAGAAACAAACACATACATTTCATAAAATAAAAACACAAATATTTAAAATTTTATCATCGCAAAACATCAACCTGTAACTAACTATAAAAACATAGTAATTAAAAACACTTATAAAAATATTGTGCACTGGATAATGGTGCTTATAAAAATTCAAATTCATTAATGATGTTGAAAAAAGAAGATTTTATCAAATTTAAAAACAATTTAAAGATTAATAAGTTAATTCACATGTTCTACTCATTCTAAAAGTAATTATTGCATATGATATTAAATATGTGTAAAAATATTATACCCAAACAAACAATTACACGCAAACAAAAGCACAACAAAAATACATAGCATAAATTAAAACCACATACATATAAAATTCTATCATCAGAAAACATGCATTTGTAAATTAATTTTTAAATTTTATGTTTATTTTTTTGGATATATTTTTAATTTTACATTGAATGATTGTGGTTAAAATAATATGCATGCTCATAGTCACCTGTGATGTTCTGATTATTTGTATTTTTTAAAAGTATATATTGATTAAAAAAATAATGAAAACTTGTGATTTTCAAACATACAAAAGCTAGTGATGATTCTTACAAGGAAAATCCATAGTCATTATTACTTGTGGTATTGTCATGGTCATTTGTATCTAAAAAATTTATTGACTAAACATATTTGTGAAATTTTGATTTTATACAAAATAGATTTAACAAGGTATAAACTTCACCCATTTTGTACCATAAAAATTAATTAATTAATACACTAATTATGAACTTACAATCATTGAATCAAATACAAAAATGATTAAAATGTAAGTTAAGAATATATTATTTAAAAAATAAAATTAAAGATTGAAAGGGGAACTATGTCAAGAGGATGAGCTTGGTGTGATGGCTAGGGTTTCTCAGTGTTTTCTCTTTCCTTATGTGGTTGGGTTTCTTCAGACATCAAATCCACCTTGTATGTCATCGCTAGGGAATGATCTCATTGGTAGCGGGTCTGATAATGGAGTTTTTGAATGGATTTAGTATTTGTTTCAGTCTCCCGCGCGAGGATGGAGACTAATAGGTTAGGCCATCGGTAGTATCATTCACCATATTGTCGATGTAGAGTATCTTCTCACCTTGTACGTACACAATGGCATAGATGGAAATGAAGGAAGTCACATTCATGATATGGGAATGGACTTGTGTAGGAATAAAGTGAGTATGGAGCAGAAATCTTATAACTTTATTCATGAGTTGGGAATGAACTTGTGTAGGATTAAGACAAGTATGGAGCAGAAATATTATAACTTAAGCAATGTGTTTTGGTAGAAATCACATAAGAGAAAGGTTTGGCCAACACATTTCAAACAAGCAAGTGTGGTTCATCATAAGTGCCAAAACAATGAACGAGACTTGTTAGTTCGAAACACATGGGCCAAAAAATTCTCTTATGTGATTTCTACTGAAAGATTTTTCTTAATTAAGTATGGATCACAGAAGCTTGAATATAGAAATCTTATAATTGTCTTCTCTTAGTCACAATAGAAATATTGATTAGATTTGGAGGCAAAATTTTGTCTACAAAAGAAAATGTTCCACCTCAAACACATACGGGTATGTCCATAGGTTTGTTGTTAAATGTCCCAGATCTAGATATTCCCAATCCCCTAAGTACATTAGGTTGTTGAAATGGACGAGTAGCGTTATATATGCTGAGTTTTCTTCACATTTTTCCATATCATAATTTTCCTCCATCAAAGTGGGTGAGTTCAATGATTTGGCCATCACTTATGAAATTAATACTACCATATAAATCCCTCTCCCTCTTTTCATCTCCACACTTATTCATTGATTTGGATGAAGATCTGTATGACTGTAAAGTATTGGCACTTGATCTGGTAGCCTTCCAATTTTTTTACCAAATCCCTACATGGAAAATCAATATTATTTTGGGTTCGGGACACAATGAACGTCAAACATTTAAAGCACAATATCATGCACACTCTAGGTATCACGATGCTCCTACAAAGTCTGATGTTCAGAGGAAAATCCATGTAGGAAGATGTGATGTTACAATATTATAACATCCTCCCATCATCCACCATCATATTAAACTTGAGGCTTCGAGGAGGATCACCTCAACCAAGAAATTCAAAGGGCACACATGGAGTGTCTGGATCTAGTATTCACAAATGAACATAATGGAATCAAGGGTAAGAAAATGGAGTCTTTTAGTTCATAGATATCCTCAAATCCAAATTTGTTGCCTCAACAACACTAGATTAGAAACACAATATACCCAACCCCTTCATAGTGTAACAGTTGAATCAAATCCAAGTAATGACTGTAAATCTACCATAAACAAATGATTTTTGCACAAAATATGAATCTGAAGTAGTATTATGCAGACTCAATAGTTTTTGGCCAAAACCAGTGGATTTTTTCCATTGGATATTCACAAATTGGACAATAAATTGTGAGATGCACCTTTGCTCCAGGGGCTTTTTCATAGCAAAATTTACATCGTGAGAGGATTGTCAATCTATATTGCAAGAGGATCCATGGTTTCGGGGCTCTGCGGGACTTGTTTTCACCCCTTGGTTCCCAAATTTCAACACCAATATAATGGTAGTATCTTGAATGTTAGTTTGGGTTAGATTGCATAATGTACCCTTATATTTTTGGCTCCATAAAGTGATAGAAGCCATTGGGAACATATTAGAGTGATATATAAAGAAAGATACCCAAATATTTAATTAATAAATCTACACAATCGCCATAATTTATGTGGAGGTAGAATTAAACAAAGGATTGTTGGATCATATTTTGTTGACACACAAAAAGAAATGCTCAACATTGTTCCTGCATTTTTGGAACATAAAATTTAGATTTCGAATAAGCCGAAAAATTGGACATCCACAAAATTCATGTCCTGATGCCAAGAAAATGCCTCAAAGGAAGAAGAAAACAAGAAAGCAACTAAAGGGATGGGAATTGCCACATAATTTTCTTGATGAAGAAGAGGATTATGAAGAAGTGGATCCTCCTACAAATGAAGAAGACCAAAATACACAAGAAAATGTAGAAAAGGGGAGCCCTAATCATTAAGTTTTAGTAACTCCACCAGAAACATCGAGGCAGGAGATGGGATTCACTGTAGAAATGAAGAAAAGTGACTCAAAATCTCATCATGTATCTGAAAGTTCAGATTCAGATAAGGAAAGTCCAAGAATGAATGAAGGGAAAACTCCACAGTTAAGCGCGCTTGAGCTAGAGGAGTTCTGGGATGGGTGACCTCCTGGGAAGTCCTGGTTACTGGGTGCAAGGCCCGGAAGTGATGATTGATGCTATGTGATTCGTTCTCCACTTTTCACTAGTTTCAATCCCACTTCTTCACCCCTGTGAGCATCACCCGATGCAATGAGTGCTAAGTGAACTATTCAAAAATCATGAGAAATTATTCAATTACGACTACCTCTCATGGAAATGGTCATACGTTTGAATGACTTACTTAACGCAGTTGAATCCCAAAAATGATATCTAGTATAATAGTGTTACGAAATAGCGTTACAATATAGTAAAACATGAAACAGAGAAACAATATAGTAAGAACATGAATTAAATAATGATAATGATTAATATAATAGTGTTACAATATAGTAAAACATAAAAGAAACAAACAATATAGTAATAACCTGAATTAAAATTATTAATACAGTAATAACATGAATTAAATAATGATAATGATGTATAATAGGTTACAAAATAGTTGCTACAAATACTAAGCATAAAACATAAACAACCAAACAATTATAACAATAGAATTCAAAACATCCCTCAACCAAACATCCCTCAACCCTCCAAACCTTTATGTTTTTTCTAGAGATGTAGAATTCAGCACATCACTTGACTCAAATATTTTCCTTTGTTCCCTCGATCCTTCGTCCCCTCAATCCTTTCTCCCCTTGATCTTTGATCTTTGGTTCCCTTGATCTTCGATCTTTGATTCCCTTGATCTTTGATTTTTGGTGTAATGAAAGTCATTACCCCAAATACAATTCGTTTACGTCTTTTTCAACGCACTCTGATTGGTCTTGCTGCCAAATGGTACATTGAGTTACCATGAGGCTCTTTTTATAATTTTAGTCAGTTAGCCACTTCTTTCTTAGCCATTTTCAGTTGCCTATCAGATGCGACAATGGCACAAAATTATTAACTTCATTAAAACAGTCAACGTCCACATATATTTAAGATCATATTCATGAATGGTGATGTAGACGACGTTTAGTGAAAGTTTTTATTCCAGATCAAATTTTAGCAGGATGGTTCGTTAAATCATTATTACTTAAAATCACTGAAGAGCAAGTAATTGCTCATGCTTAGTACCTTGACCTTGTCTATACACAGTGAGTTACCTTACATGAAAAAATTCTTGACCTTCTGAAACACAATCAAATAACTGCAGCTCCTTGAGGGTCTCATGCCGCTGATGGTATGATTGGTTTAGTTAGTACCAAAAGTAAGAAGAAATATTCAAATAATTCTTCTCCTATCATAACTTTACCAGATTCCCCGATAGGAGACTCTTCCGTTAAAATAAACAAACAAACAATACAGTAATAAGATGAATTAAATTATTAATATAATAATAACATGAAATAAAATTATTAATATAGTAATAACATGACTTAAAGAATGATAATGATTAGTATAATTGTGTTACAAAATATGTTACAAAATAGTAAAACATAAAACAAACAAACAATATAGTAATAACATGAATTGAAATTATTAATATAGTAATAACAAGAATTAAATAATGATAATGATTAGTGTAATAGTGCCAGAAGATAGTGTCACAAAATAGTAAAACGTAAAACAAACAAAATATATAGTAATGATATGAATTTAAATTATTAATAGAGTAATAACATGAACTAAATAATGATAATTATTAGTGTAATATTGTTACAAAATAGCAAAACATAAAATATAAAACATAAAACAAATAAACAATATAGTAAGAACATGAATTAAAATTATAAATATAGTAATAACATGAATTAAGTAGTTAAAATGATTAGTATAATAGTGTTACAAAATAGTGTTACAATATAGTAAAACATTAAACATAAAACAAACAAACAATATAGTAATAACATGAATTAAATATGATAATTATTAGTGTAATATTGTTACAAAATAGCAAAACATAAAATATAAAACATAAAACAAATAAACAATATAGTAAGAACATGAATTAAAATTATAAATATTAATAACATGAATTAAATAATTATAATGATTAGTATAATAGTGTCACAATATAGTAAAACATAAAACATAATACATACAAACAATATAGTAATAGCATGAATTAAATAAATATAATGTTTAGTATAGTAGTGTTACAAAATAGTAAAACATAAAACATAAAACAATCAAACAACATAGTAATAACATGAATTAAATAATGATAATGATTAGTGTAATAGAGTTAAAAAGTAGTGTTACAAAATAGAAATACACAAAACCTAAAACAAACAAACAATATAGTAATAACATGAATCAAAATTATTAATATAGTAATAACATGAATTAATAATGATAATGATTAGTATAATAGTGATACAAAATAGTAAAAATAAAACATAAAACAAATAAACAATATTGTAATAACATGAATTAAAATTATTAGTATAAGAATCTTGCAAAATATTGTTAAAAATTAGTAAAACATAAAACATAAATATTGTTACAAAATAGTTTTACAATATAGTAAAACGTTAAACATAAATAGTGTTACAAAATAGTGTTACAATATAGTGAGACATAAAACATAAAACATAAAACAAACAAACAATATAGTAATAACATGAATTAACATTATTAATATAATAATAACATGAATTAAATAATGATAATGATTAGTATAAAAGTGTTACAAAATAGTGTTACAATATAGTAAAACATAAAACATAAAACAGACAAACAAAATAACATGAATTAAATAAAGATAATGATTAGTATAGTAGTGCTACAAAATAATAAAACATAAAACATAAAATAAGCAAACAATATAGTAATAATATGAATTAAAATTATGAATACAGTAATAAAATGTTATGAAACCAGCTCAAGAAAAGATAGAAAAGATAGATCAACGCCTTAGAATTTAGCCTCTTCGAGGGGGCAACCTCCTTTACATTACATAAATGAACAATTATTCGATGATACAAATGAAAAGACCTCCTTTCTAATATAAAGGATTCTAAGGGGTCATAACATATCAGAGCCTACATAACAATAATAATGTAAGGGCACAATAATAACAATAGTG
>APFE030926944.1:0-16853 GCA_000404065.3 Pinus taeda | reverse complement strand
GTCCTTCGCCCTAGTATGTGTGGAAATGGACCTATCTGGAGCCCTTCTAGAAGTGATAATTTTAGAGCTATATGATGAAGAATGGGTGCAGACTATGGACTATGAGCACATACCATTTAGGTGCCGCAAATGTCATGAACATGGGCATCTATTCATAGACTGTCCAACAAACAATATGGAAGGCAATGGGAAAAATATTTTGGATATAGATCATGAGGGTTTCACCAAGGTTGGGGGCAAAGGGAAAGGGTGTAAACTTCCACACAAGAAGATCAATGAGGACAAACACACAAGAGACAACAGTTTCAAAATCCTAGAGGAAGCAGAGGAGAACAAGGAGACAGTCCAGGACATGGAGAACGTAACCAAGGAGCAGGACAAGGAAGTTGAAATGGAGGATATCACAGTAAACAACCAGCAAAAGGATGATCTACCAAGCTACATGGAGATTAGTAGGGACCATGAGATGACTCCAAGTGAGGCAAGAACGGAGGACCATGAACTACAGGAGATTCTAGGTAGGGAAAATCTAGATTTAGAGAAATTTCTGGAACAGCAAAAGAACATAGGAGTGGACTCTCTGCCAAAAGAAGATTATGAAAGAGTACAACAACTCTTTCTATGGAGGTCACAATTGAAGGGAACTGATGTCAAAATAAACCATGAAAGCTAGGAGCCAAGTAGGGTCAAAATGATGGAGAATTCAGAGGCACAATCTCCAAAGAACCCAGGAAGGAAAAGATGAAGAAAATGATAGAATGAGCTGCTAAACAAATGTGGAAAACTATTTATCAACTCAGGTAATATGAAAGATCTCACCAACTATTCCTTTACTAACCTTTCTCAATGAAGCTCATAGCCTGGAATATTAGAGGTATAAGGAGTAGAAGGAAACAAAGAAATCTAAGTAACATAATGAAAGAAGAAAATCCAGACATGGTTTTTATTCAGGAGACAAACTGTTCGATGGATAAAATAAGAGAAATTCATAATAAGTGGTTAATCAAGTATGAGTATCTAGAGGTTAAGGAAAATAACTCGGCGAGGGGGATTCTCAGACTGTGGGATCCACAAAAATTTGGAATCCTGAATGCTGAAGCATCAAGGAACTATTTGTCTTTGGTATGTCAACCTGTAGGTGATAAGGAGATATATATGATTAAAAATGTTTATGGACCTCAAAAGCAAGCAAATAAACTCAAGCTTCTCACCTCCTTGGAGGATCTAAGAGCAAGACATCCCAATATGCCTTGGATCATTGCTGGAGATTTCAATATGATTAGATCTCTTTCAGAGAAAAAAGGAGGCACTAGACAGCTAAGCAGAGACTCCATAGCCTTCCAAAACTTCATTATGAACATGGAACTAGTGGATGCTGAAACAATAAATGGAACCTTAACATGGAACAATAAAAGGGGAGGCATTTCTCAAGTGGCTTCCAAACTTGATAAATTTATTGTTCCAGATACCCTCCTCCTCACAGGACCCGCCATGACAGCTTCCATTCTACCCTTTACAGGTTCATATCAGTGGCCAGTATAGATGGAAGCTACCTTTATGGGAACTCTGAGGAACAAACCTTTCAGGTTCGAAAATGCCTAGCTCTCACACCCTAAATTCACTAGTAAAATTGATGAATGGTGGAGAGAGGAGTTGAACATTTAGGTCACTAAAATGTTTAGGCTCTAGCAGAAACTTAAACACATAAAATCCAAACTTAAAGCTTGGAACAAAAACGAATTTGGCGATATCTTCAAGGCCAAAAGAGAGACTAAGCATGAGCTCCAGGAAATCAATCAGATCAACATCACAGAGGACTTCATTGAAGAGAGGAAAAATCTAACTCACTCTTTGCAGGAAGAATGGGAGGATCGATGCTTACAATAGGAAATTTTATGGAGGCAGAAATCTAGGACTCAATGGATTAAAGAGAGAGAAAGAAATACAAAGTTCTTTCATAAATCCACTATGGCTCACAGGGCACACAACAGAATCACGAAGATTAAAGATTCTCAAGGCATTGAGCTTGTATCTCACAATGATATGGAATCTATCCTTTTACAACACTTCTTCAATATTGCAAAGGAGACAATGGAGGATAGATCTAGGTTCATTGACCATTTCACCCAGTATATCCCTAAGCTGGTTACCAGAGAGGGCAACCACAATATTAATAGGCCAGTATCGGAAGAGGAGGCCAGTGAGGTAATTAATCAAATGCAAAGTAGAAAAGAACTAGGCCCAGATGGATTCAATGTAGACTTCTTCAAAGTCTACTGGGAAACAGTCAAACAAGATATCCTTGATGTTGTGGAAGACTCGAGAAAATCCAAAAAGGTTCTGAAGGATCTTAATTCTTCCTTCATAGATTTAATCCCTAAGCAGGAAAATTCCATGACTCCAGATGGCTTTCGACCCATAGCCTTATGTAATGTGGTGTATAAAATCATTTCCAAAGTGATAGCTAATAGACTCAAGCCCCTTCTACCTTCTCTCATCTTGGAAAAGCAAACAAGCTATGTGGAAGGAAGACAAATCCTCAACAATATCATCCAAGCGCATGAGGTGGTACACTCTCTCAAAAGCAAAAAGCAAGTGGGTATGATCATTCAGTTGGACCTAGTGAAAGCCTATGACAAACTAAGCTATTCTTACATAAGAGCATTTCTAAAAGCCTATGGCTTTGACCAAAATTGGATAAGTTGGGTTATGGCACTAGTTACCACGACCAGTTTTTCCATACTGCTTAATAGAGCTCCATCAAGAACCTTCACACCCTCTAGAGGACTCAGACAAGGAGATCTACTCTCACCTTTCCTCTTCATCCTCATGATGGAAGGGCTAGGTAGGAAATCAAAATGGCAAATTCTGAAGGTCGAATCCAGGGTATCAAGCTCACCTTGAATGGAGCGGCAAACACTCATCAACAATTTGTGTATGATACAATGTTGCAAGGCATACCCACAGTCAGGGAAGCCAGAGTAATCAAAAACATCTTAAACAACTTTGCTATGGCAGCAGGAGTAGAGGTAAGCCTCAACAAATCCAAAGTCTTTTTCTTTAACACTAATATTGCTATTCAGAGAAACATTACCAGAATTATTGGTTTTCAAAGGGAACAGTTACCTTCCAAATATCTTGGCATTCCTCTTACTGACAAACCTCTAAGCAAGAAAGTGTGGGAACTAATATTAAATAAACTTCAGGACAAGGTCAGAAAATGGACATGCATGTCATTAAATTTAGCAGGGCACCTTGTGTTCACACAGGAAGTCTTGCAAGCCATTCCCATTTTAATCTTTTCATCTCTTCCTGCTCCTCAAGGCATTAAGCAGCAGATACGAAGCATACAAAGGGACTTTCTGTGGGGCAGAGGGGAAGAGAAAAAGAAGTGGGCTTTAGTGGCCTTGGATAAGCTTTGCAAGCCAAAAGACATGGTGGCTTGGGCCTGCATGATCCTAAGAATCTCAACAAAGTTTCGGGAGCTAAGCTTTGGTGGAGATGGATCAAGGAGTGGAATGCCCCCTGGGATAAGCTTTGGAAACAAAAGTATGCTAAGTATTGGCAAGAGAAGGATCATATTAGAATGTCAGGGAAAATCAGGGGCTCCCACATTTGGAACCTTGCCTGGGAGAATAAAAGCATTGTTCAGCAACATTGTTTCTAGGAAATCCGAGGAGGGGACCATGCTCAATTTTGGGAGCACAGTTGGCAATAGGAGCCCAACCTGTATAGGAATGACTTAGCAGCTCTCAAGAGTGACACAGATAGCAAAGGTTTGTTTTTGGTAAAATATTTTTGGGACCATGGAAGGAATAATGAAAAATGGAGGAAATGCAAGGATCTAAGTTATAGTTATGAGAGTCCTCTGAAGGCCAAGGCAGACGCTCTCACCCAGGACCTAGAGCATAGAAGGTTCTGGTTTCCACCTTACCTGACCAATTAGTATGGGGAAATAATAATGAAGGTAACTTTAACCTAAAAGAGGCTAAACAGGAAGTCACGAGATTTAACTTTGTGAATACTGATCAAGTCTAGAAGAAACTTTGGCAAAACCCCCACTGGATGAAAATAAAGTTATTCATCTAGCTAGTGCATCAAAGGAAGATCTTAACTTGGGAGAATATCCTAAATAAATGCTTCATTGGCCCTTCCAAATGTCACCTATGTGGCTCACATGAGGAGATGATTGAACACCTTCTCAAACTCTGCCCTTGCACATCTAGGATGTGGGACTAGGTGGCTTCAATCTTCAGACAAATTGATAGGGACAGTCTCAGAATATCTAACACTTTGAAAAACTTGAGGAAGAACTTCTCAGGGAATGAGATTATTAACAAAGCATGGATTCTGGTTCCAAGCTTTGTCATTTGGAATGTTTGGAAAGAGCGCAACAGGTGGATCTTCAAAGACAAAACAAGCAAGCCCCAACACATAATTGATGAAATTCTAAGGCATCTTAAAGACACAGTAAGAAGCTTATTGAGGAAACTTCCTAAGGATCCTCCTCTACCTCAAGAGGAGAATATTATACTTCATTTGGGTCTCCAATCCATAAGTCCTCAAGGAATAATAAAGGGAGTGAGCCTAATAAATATAGGGGCCAGCATCTGGAAGCCCCCTCCTTATTGTTTCTTCAAGGTTAACATCGATGGAGCTTCTAAGGGCAACCCAAGATTAGCTGGCTGTGGGGGTGCCATAAGAGATGACCAGGGGCAAACAAAGAAAATCTTCCATGGCCACTTGGGGAAGGTCACTAATAACATGGTTCGGCTCTTGGCATTAGAGAAATGCTTGGAAATCCTAGTGGAGTCAAATTCACATAATGTTATCATTGAAGCAGATTCATAATTGATCATTAGAGCAGCCAAGAAAATTGCAATGAAACTTCTCCAGATAAAGTGTCGAATCATTGGAAGCTCCTGCAGGTCTTTCACCATATCCACTCACACCTGCAAACCCTTAAAATTGTAAGATTTGTCCATGTGAAAAGGAAAGCAAACATGTTAGCGAACGAAGGGGTCACCAATAGGGACAGGGATTCTCGGTATGCTTGGGATTCGTTACCTATAAGAAAGTTGTGAGAGGATTGTCTCTATCTAGCAACCAAAGATATGGAACTATGGATGAATAGGACAGATCAAAGGGATTCAAGAGACAGGCGGGAGGAGGGTGAACCCTAAACCGTCTAACCATCTTTGGTTTTGGTTGCTTTCCAAAGCTCTGATTACTTTTGGTGGGATGGTGAATGTACTGACTCGGGTAGCACCATAGATTTGGTCGCCTATTTTCATTTTTCTTAGATGGTGCTTGACCAAGAATCTAGGCGAAAGACTCAGAAATTGCCCATGGGACTGGTCTGATGGTCATTGGTTGGCGATAGAGTGTAATTTCTTTTCCACTAAACAACTCATTCAAAACCACAAGTGGTATATCGGGCGAGGTCCGAATAGTTTCTAGTTTTTTGAAGATGGCCCCCGATTCCACTCTTTGTGTGACACGTTGTGGTGAGGGTTGAGAGAAAACCACCCTCATCGGATGGTTAACCCTCGCGCTTCTCGTCCGCCCGATATCCACGAAGGAAGTTGGATCTAAGTTGAGTAGTCAGTGGTGATGATTTTCTCATGGAAGTTGTTCGAATGTTTCGGACCCGAAAAAGTTTAGATTACTAAGCCAATAGCTTTCGTTGAGTCTGTAAGTTTGTTTTTTGGGTGGTTTGTTGTGGGTTCTCTTGTGGACGCTCAGTGGGACACTAGTAGCTCTTTGTGGGCCTCGGTCCAGTGGACTTGTCTTCCAAGGAGTTCAAGGTTTCTTTTGGCTTCTCTTGTGTTTGGGTGCGTGGTTTGGTTTCTACCTGCCCTGCTGACTGTGGAATTCTCATAGAGCGAGTGCGGCTTCATGTAAATTATGTACTTTTGGCTAGCTTAATAAAAGGTCCTACTCTTACTTGATCAAAAAAATATTATAAACCCCTAGATTATAACCCCTACGATTAATATAACAAACCCTACCATTAATATTATAAACCCTAATTTAATATACTAAACTCAAGGATTCTAATCCCTCCGATTAATATTATAAACCTAATATTAACCATAAAATTATAAACCCTAATAATAAATCTCAATTTTGTAAGTCGCGACGTGACATTGAATAAATTACAATTAAATGTAACATTGTGAGAATGATTGTTAGATTGATTGTCACATTGTGACAACATTTGTCCATGTCTTACAACATTGACCTGCATTGACCATATTTGACCATATTAATAACGGTTGGTTATATTGAGCTTATGTTGATCTTGATTTTAAAGGTTTATTATGGAGACTATGGTTGACCAAATATGAAAATGATTGACCATAGTTCACCTACGTTGCCTGTGGTTGAACATGACTAACCATGGTTGACGAAGGTCAACCACGCTAAATAGGGCCAACCATGGTTGATAATGGTTGACCATGGTGGTATAGTTGCACTACGGTTGACCATAGTTTTATATGATGCATTAGGGTAGTCTATATTGATAATGAATGGCTATAATTGACCAACATTTCCCATCATATCCTATGTTGACCATGTTGATCATTGTTGGACAGTATGAGCATGGTTTTACCATGGTTTTATAAAGATTGATCATGGTGACTATGGTTGTCCATACTTTTCTATGATAGATTATGGTTGCCCATTTTAACAACGATTGACAACATTCAACCATAGATACCTTGGTTGACCATGTTATACCATTCTAATTTTTATTGACCATACTTCACCATTAGGAATGGATAGAACAAGGGGTTTTCTATTCTGAATGGGATATCAATGGTTGAGCAAGGGTGACTATGGTTGACCAAAGTTAACATCCCTGACTATGGCTGAATAATGTTATGTATCACTGAGAATCAATGATAATGAGTAACAATGATTGACATGGTTGATCATGGTTGATGTTTAAACTTCAAACATATTAAACTTTGAATTTACTAATATTAATTTTAAACTTATTAATAATAATCTGAATTTTATAATTAAACTTCAACTTCCTCCTCCTCCTCCTCCTCATAATTATTAGTTATTATTAGTAATTATAAACTCTAATATTATATTATCATATTATTAAATGAAGCTTAACTTTGATTATAAATATTATTTATTAGACTTGTTACTTCATTCTTATATTAATATTTTAAAATATTATATTAGAGTATTTAAACATACTCACTCAAGATACAAATATTAAACATATTAAAATAAGAAAAAAATGAAATACATGTAACTAGATTTTGCTTCATTGTTAATGATGTAACCAATATATGTCATAAGCCTTCACATTAACTCAACAATTTATTCAATTTAAGGACTATTTATGTAATTTCAAAGATTCTACAAATTATTGTCAAACATTCTTAAAAATTTATAAGTAGCTTGGTCAAAGCCATTAACTTGGTTAAACCCATGGGTTGGGAATATTGCATGAATCTCAACCTATAAATTTGAGGATGTTTTGTTTATACGTTACGCTTAGATGTTCACAATGTGAATAGAGAGGGAGACAAACCTTTTCTAATAATTCCAATGACCCACTAGGGGTGACTCTATGGTTTTCTTGGAGTCTCAAAAATATAAGAGAAATTTGAACATATCTTGCAATCTCATATTAGAATATTAATATCTATGTGTACCACATTATATGATCCTTATATTTAGAATATCTTACTCACATACATACACATATATAGATAAGTTTTCAACTCGCCCATGAAATTGACTTTTTTTTGCAAATTTTAAATAATAAATATTTTGCAATTAAATAAACAAAATACAAATAAACCCCATCAAATTTTAAGCCCTACTCTTATCCATGAAACTCACCATAAATCAAGAAATCAATACTAAAACTCTAAATCATTAATAAAAAAATCAATAAATAAATATTAAAAGTCAAATTAAAAAATCATTATTAAAAAATAAAGATTAAAACTCTCATTTCCTTTTTCCCTGGGCAAATGAGTAATGTGCTATGGTATTTAACATTGATATTATTCTAATACCTAGGTTTTTGCTTGAATGTCCATAACTATGACACATCACATAACAAATGCGACGTGACAAATTATTGAACCATATATATTTGTTGCCTATTATGTGAATATCACTATTGATTTGAGAAGGATGAATTTCACTCTCTCAGATATATTTTGAGAACCATATGTTTAGAATTTGTTTAAAAGTGTTGTTTCTAAAATCTGAAGAATTTAGCTTGAATTCATTTTTTAGCGGGTTAAAAGTGTTGTTATCAAGTGGAGAAGGATTTAGGTTAAAAGTGTTGTTATCAAGTGGAGAAGGATTTAGTATGAATTTGTTTTTTAGCAAGTTTAAAAGTGTTGTTTCCAAGTGGACTTCGTCTGAATTCGAATTTAGCAGGAGAATGGATCAACTTATAGATGTTGAAGACTCGCCAGATGCTCACCTGCAGCTTATTCCCGTCATGAATATCTATTCTTCGGCCCATATTTTCTGTCATTGTCAATACATATGTTGTTGGTTGTCTGTTTTTTTCCCTTCTAATTTTTCTCAAATGTTGCAAACAAACATCGTAATAGATCATCAGTTGGGCATTGCCAATGGTTTGGAATCACCGAAGGAGCAAGATAGATTGAAATCAACGACACCATCAAAAATATATGCATTGGAAAACCATGAAAATGATGTAGCCGACATTTAGAACAACAAACCAACCAATTAGAAGAACAAAAGATTGAAGTGCAAATACACTGGCTATGTCGATGAAAACTATGCTATATGATGACAACTCTAGTGCTCATTATGATAATAATAGTAAGGGGCATCTTTATCTCGATTGTTGATTGACATATTCGGCGAATTAACAATCGAGATAAGATCATGGTAATAGTAAGACATAATTTCTGAAATGAAGAAAAATTTATTTTTATTATTTGAATTTATAATTGTATTTCAAAATAATTTTTTTGAAATTTTTTCTTCATTCCGCAATAATTTCGATTGACACCTAATCATAGAGATTGGGTGAACACTTGTAAATAATGTAAATAGTAAATAATC
The DNA here is from genome assembly GCA_000404065.3 of Pinus taeda. NCBI lineage: Eukaryota > Viridiplantae > Streptophyta > Pinopsida > Pinales > Pinaceae > Pinus > Pinus taeda. Next base: position 7,769 of record APFE030926944.1, on the reverse strand, counting down.
TAAAATAAAGGGTCATCAGAAAATGAAACCCTAGGAGTAATATTAATGAATAACACAATTTATTTGAGGAGTTACCTCCTTACCTGCAATGGTATCATAGCCAATTGCCAAATTAGTTTATGTGTTGTAAATCCTGTCAGTTCTCTGCCATGTTTTATTCCTATATTTGGTATATTCCCTGCCATATTTTTTGCCAGATATTTTGCATTTATATTCATCAAGGCTGCAACGAATACCCACTATGAGTATTTTTTTTTGTGAAGGCTGAGGTTTTGTTTTGAATTCTGCCATATGTGCTTACCACAGTCACTGGTTTTCATTTTTTTACTGTGCACTCCAAAATCGATCCGAGCATAACACTTCTCACCAGCGTATTTATTCCAGTTGGCCTGCACTGGTCTCACCTAAGTTACCTTACCTGTGTGTCTTGCACCAGTCTCACCTGAGTTACCTCCTGTGTACCTTGGCCCTGGTGCATTGTGGTATACCCATCCATTGTTTAACGCTTCCATAACGATAATTTTACCACACCTTGGCCCCAGTCCATACACTCCTCATTGTTCTACATACAGGTTTTCTCCCACCGCCTCCTCCCTTCCCAATTTCGAATGCTGTCATATAATGTTGCTCCTCCATACAAATACGTTGACATATAATTTCGAATGCTGTCATATAATGTTGCTCCTCCATACAAATACGTTGACATATAAGCGTTGCTTCTATATACACTTCCATATAAGCACTGCTCCTCGATACAAATACGTTGCCCCTACATTGAATTCCCTTACCCTCGATACAAATACGTTGCCCCTACATTGAATTCCCTTACCCACATATACATATATTGCCCCTACGTTGAATTCTCCTCCATATACATACGCTCCCTACGTTGAATGCCCTTCCACATGTAACCCTCCCCCATTAATACCTCCCAATATATTCCCTTCCCCATATAACCCTTCCCCACTTAATACCTCTGTTCAAAAATAAAAATAAATATACATTAGAATAGAAGTGGAAATTTTTCACAATATATTATCAGCAGAGGTGCAATTTTTTATAATTTATTAGTAGCAGAAGTATTTTTTTACAGTACACAGATTTTAAAATGCATTCATTGATATCTATTGTGGGAGTGGTTCTCACCAAGAAGGAGAAATATACAGTATTTTTTTATTATTTAGTTTTATTTCTTCATCAAGCAATTAACAAAACATGAATATCACAAAGAAAGAACGCAAGATATAGGCTCCAAGGTAGGGAAAAATCCCATAATTAACGAAAACCCAAAAAATCCTCTTCTTATAGAATGAGATCAAGTGAGATATACAAGACCTGAAACCAAGACAAATACCTCCATAAGATCCCCAAGTTAGCTCTCCAATCACTGTAAAAAATCTTCCCTTAATATGCCTTGTCTCACAGAGAAATTCATCCTGCTTGTAGCTTGTATTTCATGGACCTCATGATCCCTCTATAGTTTGTATAACGGTGTTGTTACAATATTTTTTGGGCATGAATTATTGTCTTTCTTTAACTTGCATATCATCATAGGAGTGGTCCTTCTTCAGCTCACATAACACTAGAGAATCATTGCCTCAGATACACACAACACATCTCATGAGAAGCTTGCATTCTTCAAGATAATTTTGTCATAAAAGACTTGCATCTTCTCAAAATTCCATACCACAAAAAAAATATTTTATATGGTTCTAAAACAACCACAGACCTTCAACAAATATGCTTCAAAAAAACATGCATAACACTGCCATAGAGATTCACATATCTCACTTCAGAACATCGACCAACTAACTACCTTTTGGTGGAGCATTGATGGAAATATATAGTAGTTTTCCAATGTGAAAGGTCATGTTTGTTGATCACAATGACTTTACTAACTATAGGGGCGAACTTGGTGTTATGGAGGACTATTTGACTCTTTTGAACTAAAAATAAATTAATTTTCCATTTCTTACCAAGAGTTCGAAAGGACTATGACTCAAATTCAATTCTTTGACTCAACAAAAGCCTAGAAGTATGAAGAACATGCTTTACTAAATAACTAATAATAATATAAATATTTTACTTCTTTTACATAAAATACAAATTGGTACAAGTATAAAGATAAATATGAAGACCGAGCCTAGTTACTTTTCCAATAGTATGTCCCCATTTAAAACTTGTTTTAGATATTTTCCAAACTCACCTTTGGATATTTTATATGGGAAGCAAGGGGAGTGACGGAGGTTCTTGCAAGGAATGCATTAAGGGAAGAATAATTGTTGAAAATATTAGGGAGATTCATCTACAAGTACATGGGACACTATAAAATTCATAGGAAAAATACAAACCTTGTGCTGATCATCACAGAACAAAGAGGTTGTTCAAGGAGGGAGATAGAGTATGGTAACAATTAAATAAGGAGATGCTATAGAGTCTTGATAATAAATCAGGGCTCTATAATATGGCCTTTTTAAGATACTAGAAAAGATGGGAGATAATGTTTATAGGCTCGCACTTTCCCATACATGTGCATTTACTTAGTGGTGAATGTAGGGAATTTAGAAATCTATGATTCTTTCATGCTAGACTAGGGAGAGGGACAAGTCCTCCCTTCTTTATAGGATTTGGTATAAGATGATCAGGTAGATTTGAAAGAAGATGAAATTTTGTAGAATAGATTCAGAACTATGAGACAAGGTCAACATGACATTTGGTGGATTGGTTTGAAAGAATAGATTTTAGTCAAGGTTAAATGGTACACCTAAGAGAAGGGAGATGAAACAATTTCTCACCTCATCCAGTATAATATTTTGAGGACCAAAATCTTCCCAAAATGTGGAGGTGTGATCCATATTTTATCATTATATTGTCTTTCACTAATCTCGATGCTTTCAAAGTGGAAAAAATGGAGAAATAAGCTCAAAAGACCATTTTTACTTGTGAGGCCTTGTTTGGGAAATTGGGGGCACCTTTAGAAAGTAGTTTGAGGCATGAAACATTTATTGGGGGGGTAAAAAATTTTACCCTAAGCATTTCACCTTTTAGCAATATTACACACACATATGCTTTTCCAACATCATAAGAATCGCCTTAATTTGGGTCCATATGCAAAAGTTATGCCACCCAATAGTTGGTCTTCCTATTTTAACTACCTTGATTTGAGAGGATGCCACATCGTCCTACATTATTCACGGAAAATGGGATAGCCAAGTGATTGTGGTGAAGAGACTCTTGAAGAGTCAAAATTATAACTCTAGCTAAGCCTTGAGGGAGTCAAACTTAGATGTTATAACTAAGCCATTAGGAGGAAAAGGGGGTTTCATGCAATTCAACTGCATTTTGTTTCAAATACGAGCAGAGTAGCCAAGATTGGATAGGGAGAGAGAAGACAGAAAGGGTTTGTGCATTGGGGCAAATCTCATTTCTTTTTACTTGCATCGATTTTCATTCATATAAATAGAGTAGAGCAACGAGTTGGGTTTCCTAAGTTATATCTTGTGTTAATTTTTAGTTTGTAGCATTCCACTATTTTCTACAAATTTTATCTATTGCATACATAAACATAACACATTAATTAAAAAATTATTAAATCTAAGAGGAAATTAACTCTCATAATATAGATTTCAGATTTTAAACATAATTCTATAAAATTTGTTGTGAAAAACTATCTAAAAAAATTATCTATAATAATTTACCAATAAAAAATAAACCATTACCATAAAACAAACATTCTATGTTTTGTTAAAAATCATACAAAGTTACATACATAAATGTAGTTACAAAATTTATGTAGTTGCATACATAAATTTCGTTTTCACAATGAATATAGTTATTTAAATGGACTTGTCCATTGGATTTCACATTGTATATAATTATTTAAATGGAATTGTCCACAACACACCCTGTTTTCTGTTATATCAATTTTATACTTAAATTTTAGTTTATTATGCAGAAATTGAATGATAATTTTTTTTATTATTATTTAATAAGAGTTTTAAATATTCAAAAAATAATATTCAAATATTTAAAAACTTGAGTTATAAATAAATTTCATAATTAAATTAGCAAATTTCTCAACTCAAATTTATTATTCCACCCATTTCACTACATTGGGACTGTTTTGATACAATTGACCACAAAAAAATCATAACATAAAAGCTTTAGTAATGATATTAAGAATCCAGTTGTTTTTAGTGAGATTTTTTTGGAAGTTTTTCTGGTCTAATTTCTCTAAAATTCTGCAGGAATTTATTGAAATCACAAGCTTAATAGCGAACCTGTATACAATTGCAATACCTTACAGATTTTTCAAGACGCGGAATCCATATAAAATCAAAAAACCAATTTAAATAACACAAATTAAAATTTTACCTCAATTTTTTTTAGCAAATCCAAAAAATCACACTAAAAACAAAAACAAGTCCATTAGCCGAAAGCAATAGGACGACGGTAGGTGTAGTTGTATGTCAGAAATTCTTATAAAAGTTAAACAAAGTTAAAAAATAGCATAATAATGATTCACCTAAATATCGAATATTTTCCTATACGATACCGTGGGACCGATGCTGTGTCAGATGATGATCACGCATTCATTCCGATGATGTGTTTCATACTTTTTACCATAACTTAGGGTGGAATCTGCACTGAAGCGACTCCATGGCTGCTACAAGCCGCGGGGCGAACAACATCTGTTGAACGGGATAAAGTAGAGCGAGAGTCAAGTGCAGGTATAGGTGGCAAAACGACATATATAGCCAATGGCCTCGAAGAAGGAAGCGACATCAACTGCTCATTGGGGTTTAGGAGAACGTTCAGCGCTTGTCTTATCGAAGGACGCAGATTGGGATCAGGATGCGAGCAAGCAAGTCCCAAAATCAGTGCTCGTTCCATCTGCTCTTCCTCAAAATCACCATTCAATCTCGGATCCACCGCCTCCATAACTCTTCCATGCCCGTAAAGATCCCATATCCAATCTACCAAATTCTCCTCTTCTGATAGCGGATGTCGCTCCACCACCCGTCTGCCGCTTACCACCTCCAACATGACGACCCCGAAACTGTAAATATCTGACTCCGAGGTGGCCTTGCCGGTGTAACCGCATTCTGGCGCCCAGTAGCCAGGCGTCCCTGCTAACTTGGTGGAGACAGGCGGAGATGTCTCGTCGTGCTCAATGAGCCGGGCGAGGCCGAAATCACCTAAACGGGCATTGAAGGCTCCGTCAAGCATAACGTTGCTGGGCTTAACGTCTCGGTGGACGACTTTCTGCTCCCATTCTTCGTGAAGGTACAGCAACGCCGAAGCCAGCCCGCATAAGATTCGGTGCCTCCGCGCCCAATTCAGACGGGGTTGATTCTGATTCTGATGCTCATCCTCTGGCTGCCTGAAGATTATTTTGTCGAGGCTCCCATTTGGCATATAGTCAGAGACAAGCAGCAGCTCGTCGTTCTCGTGGCACCAGCCCTGAAGCTCCACCAAGTTTCTGTGTCGAAGTCGACCTATGGTGCTGATCTCCGACATGAATTCCCGTTCTCCCTGTCTCGAGCAGGCAGAGATTCTCTTCACCGCTACGAGTGCTGCGGTTCCATCTCGGCCTTCCAGGGTTCCCTTGTAAACGCTCCCAAAGCCCCCACTTCCAAGCAGTTCCGTCTCGCTGAAGTTCTTTGTGGCAGCCGACAATCGTGTGTAGGAGAACGCGTGAGGGCCGTAAGGCGAGTCGGGCGATAACCCCGTCATAATTGCTATCTCCCCGCTAAGCCTCCGGTCTGAGATTGACCCTGCATCTCGTCTTCTTTTCATTCTTCTACCAACGAACCACGCCGACAGCACAGATCCGACTGCAATCGAACCGACAATAAGGCCGATCTTCAGGCCTCTCCTCGGTTCTCTTTTCGACCTTCGTTCTCCGCCAGAGGCTGTAGCAAGAGACGACACGGGCAAGGCCTCCGAGCTGAAATTCCAGTCCAAAATACGTTGAATCTCGTAAGAATTCCCCGTTGCCGCGGAGAATCCAACATAGGCTGATCGCGGAACGGTTCTTGACAGCTCGATTGTTCGGTTCAAGATTCTCGCGTAGAGAATCGGTCGGTCTGCATAGGAGGCGTGTATTTGCAGGGTCTTGTTCCAGCCATCGTAATGGATTCGAACCCTTATCGGTCGCCCTGATTTGATGTCGATGCTGTGCCTTCTCAGGCCGACGGTCACGTTGGATTTGATGCTCTGGATGTCTATTCCGACATGGTTGTCGTCCGGATCGAATTCGTTCTTGAATGTGTCGAATTCGACGGCTAGTTGATTCGTCGCGTTTCCGTCTGTTGAGGGATCAAACAAGCCCAGAAACGATCCGAAGCTTTCCGGAAGAAAGGGTTTGTTGGTGGGGACTATGATGAAGGCCAGACCGCCGCCATTGAAATTCTTCTGCCCAGTAGGACTGGTGATGCTGCGGACGAGCATGGTAAAAGTGGTCGTAAATGTGGTCGGCCACACTCTTATTGGTTTACTGTAGAGGACCCTTCCGATGCAGTTGGCCAATTGAGAATATTGATCCGTCTGATTAAAAGAAGCGTTGGATTTGGCGGTTGGCGACGGAGTGAGATCGATGTAACCATGCGAAGGAGAAACCGGGGCGTTTCCCATGTATATTAATTGGTTGCGGTTGTTATTGCCAAATGATGGGAAAGAGAAACGTGAAGTACTTCCGTGGGAGTGCGCAAGCTGCGAGATGAATATCAGGACTACAACCAGCGAAGCCAGAGCGTCCACCTGCATGATGATTACAGCAAAAACTAAAACAACATCGAGATGAATAGCTGGGTATTCGCCACTGATCAGATTGTTGATGAGCAGGCATTAAACGAAGACACTGAATATGAATGATTTGGGTCCTGCCAAGGTACAGTCACAAAGTAAATGGCTGACTCTACACCCAAATCCACTATAAAACCAAACACTTCTCATGTGGATTGACTAAGGCGAGAGTATAGAGAGACTAATCGAGAAGAACAGCTGGGCATTCGTCAGGGATCAAACTGTTGATGAGCAGCATTAATAAAAATGAAACGTTCAAATTGAGTATGAACGGGAGCCAATTACAGTCACAAAGTAAATGGTTGACTCTACACCCAAATCGACAATAAAAGTAAACAATTCTCTTTAGATTCTCAATAATCAAAAAGATCATTTTTTCCAGTATGAAAAATATAATATTTATTTCCTATGGTGATTGACTAAAGCAAGAATATAGAGAGAGGAATGGGGCGAAAGCAATACATGAGAGCGATATTATCATTTTTAAATAAAGTGAAATGGATAAAATGCCTCAATTATCAATTATGGATAAAATGGCTTTTTAATTTAAAAATATCATTGGCTTTTTAATTGAAAATTTTAACTTTATAGCTGGTATAAGTGTAGGGATTTAAGTTGAGATTTCACATAATTTTAAAATGATGGATATTTATTATAATTTTCTATTAAAATGAGATATATGATGGATATTTATTATAATCTTTTATTAAAATGAGATATATTAGATATATAGGGTTGATTCTTAGGGTTTGCAGTTCAAATATTTGCTGTTGTTCTAGCATTCTCAGATCTGCGTAAAATATGGCTACGAGCTTCGCAAAAGTAACTGGTGGCTCATCCGCTTCTGGAGGGCAATCTCCTGCCCATATCGTGAGTGAAGCCCGAACTCCCACTATCCAAGTGGTCCAGGACTCACTTGATGAAGCTTTGAAGTTCTCTGAAAGTGCCCTAATTTGCCGGTT
>APFE030926940.1:0-16949 GCA_000404065.3 Pinus taeda | reverse complement strand
AAAGAACTTTAAAAACGAGACTACTAATCATGCTCATGGAAAATCCCTTTGCTTTTCAATAATCAAAAACTACAAAAACAAACAATTCTTTCAAGAGAGTTTTTAAGATTTCTAGAAAAACTCTAAAAACTATTGAAACCAATTTTTTCTATAAGCTTCTATAATTTCTATGAAAAACTCAAAACTTTAATCTAATCTTGAGATCTAAACAAAAATGGATTGAAAAGAAACTTGAAATGTTTTTGAGGATGCATGACTTAGTTTTTCAGCTAACTAAGGATCAATTTGTTCAGATCAACAAAATAATCAAAAGCACCCAATTATGTTTTAATAAAAAATGAAATTCAAAACTTTTAATCAAGTTTAATCAAAGTTTTGCAAAAGAGAAAAAAGGGATCTATCTCTCTTCAAGGATAGATTTCATAAACTAGTCAAACTCAGCAAGAAGACCAGAGATACCAGGGTGATCTAAGGCTCTAAGGCTTCTGATCTCTGAGCTATTATGAAGACCAAGAAAAAATCAATCCAACAGGCAAAACTTCTAGAAAATCAATTCAAACAAGAATGCCAATGAAAACTAACTCACAAGGAACTTTGGTCAAGAAAAGTGTAGATCTGGGCATAAACTAACAGCTATGGAGAAAAACTAAACCTAACTGGGCGGAAGGATCTTAGGTTTTTCAAACTTTTGACAGGGTTCGTAGGCTCCCAGTAGAACCAGGTGCGGTACCGCTCTGTGTTATACTGTAACAGTGCGGACAGGTCCGCACTGTACCTAATGCAGAAGGTACGGTCCTCTTCCAAAAATCCAAAAAATAAAAATCAGACCAGGATCTAACAAGTACCCAATGCCATACACATCAAGGCAAAATCAGAAACCAAAACTCAAGTTTCTCAAGTCAAAGCAAGACAAATTAAAAACCAAAACTGTTCCCCAGCGGAGTCGCCAATTTGTTGGCCGGATAAATCGTTCTTGCGGACAAGACCGATCTCCCTAGTATCAAATGATATCTAGCAACAAGCAGCACAAGAAAATATACTTTTCTCTAAACATGTTTCAATTCGTAAATGAAAACTAAGATGCGTAATAAACCCTACCTCGGTCCAATGCTTGTTTGTGGCAGCTTTGTTCCAACAGCTTCAAGCAGTTCCCTTTTAATAACCTACATACACAAACAAACACACATCAAAGAACACCTGCATAGATACTATAATAAAACATGTTCATTATGAAGATAAAGGAGCTCATAAAATCAACCATTAGAGGAAGTTCATTAAGAAAAATAAACTTGATTGTATTAACTTTATGAATAAAAAAACCTTACAACCTTTGCCTTGATGTTGCACAAGCCCTTTCCAGGGTCCAGCAGGAATCTCCTCTACTTTGACAAGCCTCACTTACTTCCCAAATGAAATGAAAGGTATGTGATCTCTTTCCACAAGCTCAAAAGAATCTAATCCAGCGACATTTACCCTCAAGAATCTTCAGCTTTCAACCTCTCCTACAATTAGCCCAATGCCTGAATGTTATAGTGCAAATGGAGGAAGTTGCAGGTCCACCATTGAAGGATAAGTTCCTCCTTCAATGGGATAGCACCTCATATCATGGAGTTAGCTCCCTTAGTTATGGAATGGATGAACCAAGGTGGAGTGGACTTGCCAGCGTAATATTCCTTCTAGAAGCGTCCAGAAGTGACCCAAGGTGAGTTTTTAAGAACCAACTCACGCCTTTTTAACTTTTACAGGGGTTTGCACCCATCCCTTAATAGACAGAGTAGTCAGGATCGCAGGAGACATGACCATTGGGTGTGGTACCGCAGGCAATGCTAGGAGAAAGTGCGAAACTAGGATTTGAGAAATTTTTAAGGTCTTTCTCCCATTTTCAAGGCTTGACATGAAGAGCTGAGGCTTAAGACTTGCAGAGGAGGTATGTATGAGTGGTGATGGACTCACACAAACTGTAGAAAGTCATGGTGACAATTTTTTGTGTAACAAGTACTTGCTAAAAAACTATTAGTGAGAACCCTTATGACATGAGTGAACATTGTCTACTCCCTTCACTGACGACCACAACATGTAACTATATGTTTGCAATTCTATGGATTTCTTGGATAGGGTATTAATGACGTTTTCAAACAAAAGTAAACCATAAAAAATATGTCTTACACACTTTCAAACCCATCACAAGATATGTGCATTAAAAAATAATAAACGTCAAATACAGCCAAAGTGACCTATGAAGGGCATTTTTCCTATCAAATTCCATCCCTGATCACCATGTACACACTAGAAAAACATGCAAAAGCAAACAAAAGCAAGAAAATCTCTCATGAAAGCAAAATTACACTTTAAGTTGATGAAGACATGCACTTGAGTTGAGCACACTCCTTTGTGATACAGTGTACCCTACTTGAGCGCGCTCCTTCATGATGAGCAAGTGCACCCTACCTAGTGCACTCCTTCATGTCAAAGGAATGCGCCCTATCCAGTTGCATGCATGAGCCAACTTGTTGCATGAGGGGCACACTCCTAGAAAATAGGAGCCTTGTTAATTCCTCTTAACTAACCCTTTCATGCAAAGACAAGTTGCATTCATGCATGGATTAGTTTTGCATGTTAATTTCTTTTAATAAACTTAGATAATCATTTTTGCATAATTATATCATCTGAGTTGAGTGCACAGTTACATAATCAAGAATCTCTTCTATTGAATTTCATCATTTCACTGCCAAATCTTTCTTTTCTTCTTATTGATCTCTTATTTTACAGTTTTTTTGTTTTTGTTTAAGTTGAATCTTCATGTTGCAAGTGTTAATCCACCATTGCATGTAAGAAACTCTTCACATTCTTTAAATCTTCTATCTTCCACCATGTATGCAAAAACAACTATAAAGCCTTGAAAATATTTCTTGTTCTGATATTATCATCGAATCTTGTTGATTGAATCTATGTTGAGCTTCCAGGAGGTAGAGCGCACTTCTTGAGCTTGAAGCCCCATAAACCTCGAAAAATGTGCCCTGTTTGACCAGTTTTTCTTCCTAATCGCATCATGAAGGCATGAAGCATTTCCCTTCGACCCTTAGAAGTGATACATTGCACCCTCTTTTCCTTAGAGAGCATGAGCACATCACGGAGGCACAAAGCCTCATCATTTTGCCTTTGAAGATGCGACAGTGTGCCCTCCTTTGCCTTGAGTGCATGAGTGCATTGTGAAGCCCCGAAGCCTTGTTTACCTCAACCTTTATCCCTTTAGAGTGCCACAATGCTCCCTCCTTATCTCCTTGAGCTCATGGGTGTATAGGGAAGACTTAAAGGCCTATTTTCGCATCCCTTCGACCCTTTAGTGTGTGAAAATGTTCCCTTGTTAATTTTTCCTCCTTTCTTGAGCACATGAGTGCACTATGAAGCACCAAATGACCATGTATGTCCCCTTCGTGCACTAAAAGTGTGTCCTCCTAGTTTGCATGTGTATTTTCTCTTCCATGTAGGTTATATTAGGCTCTCTTTCACAAAATTTCATGATCTATTGTCTAAAATGGCTCTTTGAACTTGATTTACAAGTATTGCAGCATAATTGGGTTGTTTTATGTTAATACTCTCCCTATGAGTGTGTTGCCACTTTGTCATCATATGCTAGAAACATGTTGCCTCACAAAGTGACCTCCAAAGAACTTTCAAAAGCAATAGCTGATGAACCTGTGGAAGTTACATGGCTCAATCTTCCCATATACGTAGATACTAAGTGCTTCATTGATAAAGGCACACAGATCACTTGGAGAAAAATATACAACACAATCATGCAAGAGAGGTTTCCTAGGGACTTAGAAGATTTGCATGCATATATCAATATCAAGAAGTCTAGGATGCATAGGATGGTATGCATATTCCCGGTCATGCCATGTGCAAAAGTAGTTGAATGGATCATCACACACATGGATGATTCTCACATTGTGCTACAAAGTTAGAGTGGAGGTCAACTCACCTCTTATCTTGGTGAAGACATGCATACATATTATAAGATACTCAAGGACATTAAATATGCTAATGATGAATTTTATACAAGATGGCTAACCCTTGACACTATTTATGTTATCAAAAGATGGTGTTAAGATCCAACCAAGTTTTTCCATCGCTTATCTATAGTGTATACAAAAAATATTATCACATATGTCTATCAATACCTAATAGCTATGTATTGTCAGTTGTATGGGATTAGAAATGCTAAAATGTTCCAAGAGTAATGGATATACACATTCAATATAATAGTGACCCATGGGAAGGTTTTCAATTGGGTGGATATCCTGCCATTTGAGTTCTAGCATCAAGCGGGATGGGAAAAAGCATATTTACAAGCAAAGAAGGCACCATAATTCTACATGTATACATTTTGTTAGACGGAATATGTGCACAACACGTGTTCCCGGGAATGAAGTGGAACTGGAATCCTAAGGAGAAGTTCTCGATTTACTTCCAATGTAGAGTGTTATCTGAGATGAGTTTCAGAGGCATATATGAAAATTTAGCTAAACACTTCTTTGTAGTAATATTTCACATGATTTTTGAGATCAATCCTTCTTACATAAACGATCAAGTGAAGGATTTACTTCAAGATATCATAGACTGGTTTGCAACTATATAGGGTACATACATCAAGCGCTTTAGTTTTTACATATCCCCTCACCTTATGGCGTCACATGTAACTAACAAAGTTGTCTTGTAAGAAGTTTCAAATAATATGGACAAGGGATTTTTAGGTATTCTTCATAGGATGAAGAAATCCCATTGGCCTATCTTTCCATTGAGGATCAGATTGTATGAATTAAAGAGTCACATGGCTATGGCAGTGGAGATACAGGAGATAGATTGCCTATACTTTTCCACTAAATATTTCAATGGATATGTGATTCAGACTTATGAAAGAATGAAATAGAATATAGATATAAACATTAACAGAGAGATGCAATAGGAATAAAACTTCATTTCATTAATATCAAAGAACTGAAATATGCTTACATACATAATGGAAATAAACTAGCCCAGGTGATGGTAGCTTATCTCTGAGAAGAGATGTTGTGACTACATGCCTCTGAAATGTGTTACAATGAATCTTGAAGGCCTATTTATTATTGAGAAACAATGGAAAACCCTAAACATCCAGAAACCTAACCCTATGAGATGAAGCGCCAAAGCTATGGGCCACGTTTGGGTAAATTGTTACATCAACTACCCAAGGTCATAACTTTGGCATACGATATTTGTTTGACAAGATCAATACCTCAATAGAAATATTTATCCATGGAATACAACTTTTGAATGCAAACATGAGTCTTGCCCGTTTTCCCCAAAAAACGTCATTTAGGGCCTCAAAATGGCTCCAAAAGTTTAGGACCTGAAAAACTACCAAAAATAGTAAATTGTGCTACAATTAAGGAAACTGAAGACCTGAAAGAAATAATGGTGTGGGTCCAAGTGGAATAGGTGGGTGACCACGAATATCCACCGCGATCAGTCCTCCCCCTTAGGAAGCAATGGTCCCCATTACGTTGAGTGCCTCCATGAGATGGGGAAAATTTTGTTGAAATTGGTCCCTAGTGAGCCACTTGCCTTGGTGTAGGTGTTGGCTAGATTTGACAACTTAATATAGTTGGATATTATATTGGTGAGTGTTCTTGATCTGTGTGTCCATGATCCGATCAGCTGTGGCCTATTCCATGCAGTCTGGGTTTAACTCTGTTGGTGTGAGTTGTTCTGCAATGTCTGATGTGTCCAGTAATGGTGGAAATTATGGTCGAAACTGGTCCACATTGAACACTGAGTGTAGGCCAAGGAATGGTGGAATGTTGAGCTCAAAATAATTGTCTCCCATGGCCTTGGTAATGGTGGAAGGCCCATATTGGAGTGGTCTGAGCTTCTGATGGGCTTTGGTAAGGCGTTCTTTCTATAAATGCAAGCAAACTTTGATGCCCACTTGAAACTTGTGTGGCACTCGATGTTGATCATGTCAACGCTTGTACTTGGCATTTGAATTCTCCAAGATGTCATAAACCTGGTGGCATATGCATTCGATGCATTCAATAAATCCAGTTGCTTTATCAGCCTCAGACAATACATGTGTGAATTCTATTTATGTAGTCACATGAGGCATGGAAACATCAATAAAAAAAAATGTTTGAAAACCTAAACCCACTTGAAAGGGACTCCGACCAGTCGAGCTATGGAGAGCTCTATTATAACTATGTTGCACATAGAGAATACTCTCATCCTAGGTTCGTGGACTCTTGGAGTTGTACATGCAAAGTATGTGCACTATCATCATGTTGACGATCTTTACCTGGCCATCAGAGTGGGGATGGAATGAAATCGACTTTGTGAGCATGGTATCCAATAGTGTCTATAGGCTTGACCAAAATGTGCTCAGGAAATTGTTATCCTAATCTAATATAATGGTCTGTGAGATCCCAAAATGTACCCACACTCATTCAAATTAGAATTTGGAAGTGTCCTCTACTGTGATACTCTTCTTGTAGGCCACCAATGTAGCCATCTTAGAACATTTTTCCATGACTACAAATACACATTCATTACCATGCTTGGTAGAAGGGAGTCTAGACTATAGTCCATGGAGATGGATTCCCAAGGCTAGCTGGGAGTAGGTAGAGGAGTGTATATGCCTTTCTTCTTGATGGTTGGCTTGGCGATGATGTAGGTAGTGCAAGATCTAATATATTTCGCAACATCAAGTCAGATTTTTGGCCAATAAAATTACTTTCGTAGTACAACCACAATTTTCTCCACACCAAAGTGTCCTGCGACCCAACTGTAGTGTGCCTCCAAAATCAGCTTGGCACACTCACTTGAAGGAACAGAAAGGTGGTCTAGGTATCATAATAATGCATTTTAGAGGTGGAAATCAGGAACTTTCTTGCCATCTACTAGGATCTCGTATGTGGAGGAGAACTATGGATCATTTTTGTATAGTTGCGGCCATCCGGAGGTATCATGGACACAAGAGTTGAGAAGAATAGTCAGTGTTGCAACTGGGGGTTGACTCAGGAAATCTACAACATGATTTTTGTTTCCATTTTTATATTTAATGTTCAAGTGGAATTTTTGCAGATATGTAGACCACTTTTGATGGTCATCATTATACAACTTCCCTTGTGTCTATATCAACTTAAGAGGTTGGTGATCAGTGTGGATGACCATATCCTTCCCCAGAATGTAATGCTTCCATTTCTAGCAAGCCTGCGTGATGAAATACATCTCTTTATCATAGATGAGGTACCTATGAATTGTAACAGAAAGCGTCTCACTATGATAGGCCATTGTATGCTTGTGCTAGGTGAGGACTGCACCAATAGTATACTTGGAGGTGTCTGTCTCAATTTCAAATGGTTGTTGTAGGCCTAGAAATGTGAGTACCAGTGAAAATAAGAGGTGACATTTAAATTCAACGAACTCCTTTTGTTGGGACTCAGACTGAGAAAACTTTTCTTTCTCTCCTCTCTTCGCAATCTGACTCAAAGGCCAAGTGATATGGGAGAATCCCAACACGAACCTCTGAAAAAAATTGCAGGGCCCAAAAAGTTGTGAAACTTTGTTAGAGTGGTCAAGGTAGGCCAATCCCGAATGAATTGGATCTTATTTGGATCCACATGCATGCCATGCTCATCTATAATGTAACCTAGATATCGAACTTGGCTCATGCCAAAGGTGCATTTCTCCAAGTTGGCACATAGTTTGTGCTACCGAAGGGTTTGAAGGACGTGCAGAATGTGTTGCAAGTGTTCTTCCCAACTATTGTTGAAGATGAGGATGTCATCTAGATAAAAAACCATGAATGAGTTGGTGAAGGGACACAAGATGTCATCCATTAGCCTCATAAAAGTAGCAGGGCCATTTTTCAACCCAAGGGCATAACCAACTATTCAAAAATTCCTTCCTTGGATTTGAAGGTGGTCTTATATACATCTATGGTCTCTATTGGAAATTGGTGATAGCAAAACTTCAAATCGATCTTGCTGAAATACTTGCCCCCCTTGAGTTGGTCCAAAAGGTCATCAATCCATGGGATTGGATACCTGTTCCTGATAATTATTTTGTTTAGTGCTTGATAATCAATGTTGAGCCTCCAGGTCCCATCCTTCTTCTGTACAAGTAAAATCAGGTTCTCATAAGGTGAGGAACTTGGTTGGATGTGCCAATTTTGCAAGAAATCTTGGATTTTCCGCTTGATCTCTTCATTTTCTAGAATGGAGCGATGATATATTAGCCTATTGGGTAGAGTTTCTCTGGGAGTCAGATCGATTGGATGATTAACCTAACAATACAAGGGTACCACTGTGGGTGAGGAGAATATGTCCCTATATTCTTCCACAACCATATCCACCTTATTCTTCTCAATGGAGGAACCCTTCCCAGGGGCCATGGATGTGGCCACAATATTCCCATTACTTTGATAGTGAATCAAAAAGAAAACAAATTTCCCAGTTTGGGAGATGATCTTATAACTTATTACCAAAATAAATAGTAGTAGTGTGAGGCCTCAACTAATATATAACATGGGGCTTCCATAAGTATGGTTGGCCTAATAATACATCACAAACTTCAAGAGGAGCAAGATCACACAATACAACATTCATGAAGGGATTGATGTTGTATGAAAGATGACACTATTGGCTGACATGGATATCGCATCCTTGGTGAAGCCACCTGATGTTATACAACTATGGGTGTGGTGTGGTCGTTAGGCCTAATATCTTCATGACCTCTGTTCAAATGAGGTTCTTTTGGCTCCCACTATCTATAATGAATCGCAGTGGTGAACCCTTCACCCACATTTGTGAGTGGAAGAGACGCTCCACCTCCTCTCGATATTCAGGCTAAATCTTCTAGATCTTGGTGGTGGAAATAATGGAACTGGGTTCCGCATCAATAATCTGCTTCCCTTTTTCATTCCCCTTATTGGGTTTTGACTAAGACTCAAAACATGCATTTGATTATGAAGCCTACATCTTGGACACCAGTCACTGCTTGTCTCAACACTCACTTGTGTTTTGAGCAGGGCCCTTATGGAACTCACCCTAGTTCCTTGTGTCCTTATTTGTCTTCGTGTTATTTTTATTTTTCATATTCGAAAGGTTGTCGTGGGTCACCCTTCCTTGGATTTTCCCTTTTTTTTGGTGGGTTGGGGGCATCTTTCCCTTGCTTAAGATTCATAGGCCCAAAGTCTCGCTTCTTCCATTTTAACTTCTGCTCGATCTTAACAGTGTATCGATAGGTAGTGCCAAGTGAGGAGATGTCTATGAACTCCATCTCATCATGGATGTATTTGTGCAGACAACCGCAGTACTTGAGTACTAGATCCTGCTCAAAATCCTTGATACCCAACTTCATATGAAGGGTATGAAAAATATTTATGAACTCCGACACATCTTGGCCCCTTCCCTGTTGCAATGTCATCCACTTTATGTACTTATCTTCGTAGCTCCTGATAGGGTTATACTACTCCTTGATGGTGAAAAAGAGTTCCAAGTTGGTGCAGATGAAAATAGTGAGGGTTCCCTCTTGTCCTTCTTCTCATAGTACGTTTTCCACTAGTTCTTGACATGGGGGGTGGCTTTGAGGAGTGAAAAAATAATCTTTTCCTTAATGCAAAAATCATGAACCAAAAAATACCCTTCTAATAAATTTAACCATTTGTCTATTGTTTCTGCATATATCTAGCCTTCAAATATGAGAATATCAAAATAGACTTATACCTTGAATGAAGTGGTGCCTACAAAGTGGCTGTCAGATGAAGATGTGTTTCTTGTGGGCATCCACCAAAGGATCTGGGAAAATTTGTCAATCTTCGTGTTCTTCTGTTAGTTGAGGGCTTCTTCGAGAAATATTTTGAAGGGATCTCCTACTCCCTCATCTTTCTTTTAGTCCACCATGGGAGGCCATCGGGGATTTTGAGGCTGGTCTTGTAAAGGTTCAACCAGTTCAAGACCTAACTTCTTATACCCTAACCTTGTTGGGGACATGCAAAGAAAACCAAAGAAAGAGAAAACTGCTCTTATACCATTGATCCAGATTTATGCAGGAATGAAATAGAATATAGATATAAACATAAACACAAAGATGTAGAAGGAATAAAACTTCATTTTAGTAATATTAAAGAATTGAAATATACTTACATACATAATGGAAATAAACTAGGTCAAACATTGGTAGCCTATATCTAAGAAGAGATGTGGCATCAACATGCCTCTAAACTATGTCACAATGATGCTTGAAGGCCTATTTATTATTGAGAAAAAATGGAAAACCATAAACATCTAAATACCTAACCATATGAAATGAAGCGCCAAAACTATGGGCCTCGTCTGGGTAAATTGGTACATCAACTTCCCAGGGTTGTAACTTTGGCATACGATCTCCATTTGATGCACTCAATACCTCGTCATAAATATCTATCTGAGTACTACAACTTTCAAATGAAAGCATGAGTCAAAGATTCATGTTTTCCCATTTTCCCAACAAATGTCATTTAGGGCTTCAAAACAACTCTGGAAGTTCAGGACTCGTAAAACTACCAAAAATAGTAAATTGTGATACAATTAAGGAAATTGAAAAAATGAAAGAAACATTGGTGAGAGTCTAAGTGGAATAGGCAGTGGCCACCAATATCCACCTGGATCAATATGATCCTATGTGAATTTTCAAGAAGCATTGTCAAAGGATTGGTCACAATATGTACTCATCTATGTCTACAGCAAAAGATGAAAATATAAAGAACTTGTACAATTCCAACATGAAGACACCTCCACTATTGGAGGTCAGCTCACCCCAAAATCCACCAACTCAATATTTGCAAGAGCAGGAGGAGGATGAGATAACACCTCAAGTAAGGAAACCAGCTCCCAAGAAAAGGATCAAATATTCCTTTAGAGGAAAGAGCAACAAGGAATGGAAAGCTAGTCCCTTAAGCTCAGGAGCTAGACAAGCAGAGCGGGAGATAGGAAAAACAAAAGAAGAGGAGAGGAAGAGCTAGCATGATGAGTTTCTTAAAGAGAAAGAAGAATAAGAAAAATAAGAAGAGAGGAGGAGGATAAAAGAAGAGAAACATCAACAGTCCCAAGAGGAGGAAGAAACATAGATATTGGAAGAAGAACAATTGACTCAGGAGATGGAAGAGGAGAAGTTAGAGGATGAAGATAGAATCTAGCCAATGGAGGAATAACCAAGTACTCTAGGAGATAATCCTCTCACAGATGGTCATCTTCCATTTGGAGATATGGGTTTGACACCTCCACTAGTAGACAGGGTCATGAATGTATTTAGTGTAACGTTCAATCATCTTAAGAAGAGGATTGTGCAACAGAGGTATAAGAAGGTGATCTGTGGAAACACTAGAAGAAATCCAAGGGAATTCATGGAGGAAAATGTTGCATTTGCTACATCAGCATAGGAAAACTCAAAGTACTTGTTGAATGAGAATGCTAGGTTGAGAAGGGAACTTGTTGTCGTGAAGAAATAGGTAGAACATATTACAGTGGAGAACTAACGACTATCATCATAAAAATTCAATGCCGCAGAATGAAAATCAACCATGGAAGAAGAGTTCGAGCCAATGGAGGATACTATGACACAACTATATGATGAGATGATACTTATATAACATGTTGTGGATCCTCTCATTGGAATTCATAAGACTACACATGAAGTGGTGAAGCTCTTAAAGATAGCAAACATAGGAGTTCACTAGATACAAGAGAGGACTACCAAATATCTGGATGCTCCATAGCATTTGGAAAAGAAGGATAAAATTGTCACATAAATAGATCAAGCCCAAGTGAGACTCCACCTACATAATTACTCACATTTGGGAGCATAGTTGGTTAGTACTATGGTTGCCTACAATTGGCTTTATAATGGGTTTGAGTCTCTAACACAAAAGCACAAAATGCCTGTCATCAGATATCTTGAAGCAATCAGAGGCAGGGAGGTCATCTACTAGGAGATGAGAGAATATATTGAACATCAAATAGGCAACAAAATGCAAAGGCTTGGAGGTAACTAAAGACATTATTCAACAATATGCCTTTGCACCAGTCAAATCACACATGAAACTATCATGGTTGTGGAATGATGTACAATCAAGCTCCAAGAACATACTGACGGAGGAATTGGAGGTGAAGATGTGCTACAAAGGGGACTTTCCAATCTAGGTCAAGGCCATAGAAAATGAATTTAGATCATTGCACACCTATATTAGAAGTGAAATCCATGAAGAAGAAAATGAATTATCAATTTCATGAGTTTTGTCTCATAGTCATTTTTGTCTTATTAGGCCACTATCTCATTCGTAAATTGTCTTATGTAATAAATATTATGAAATTAAGTATAAGGGAAACATGTGGAATATGAAAAGCCACACATTGGAATGTAAAGAGTCATGTGGTGAAAATGGATACTCATAGGAGTTGAAAAGTCATGACGAAGCTCAAAGGTCATTGTAATTTTTATAAATAGCTCCTCACAACTCAAGAAAAGGGATTTTTAGGGCCATGGCTTTTGGAAGGTGTTATATTCTAGAGGCATTGCCTTGGATTCTATTGTAAGACATAGGATATAGATCATTCTTTGGAGAAGAAAGTTGTGGATTCATGTTCCACTATTGGATACAGTGTTTCATCCATGTAACAGACTACTTGGGATCTTACACTTTTAATCAAAACCTTAATGAGCCAACATTCCTTCATACATGTATTATAGGTGTAGTTGAACTATTATAGTGATGTTTATGGTATATATTGCTCTATTCACATGTTAAGTTAAAGAACTAATTTTTTTCTTAGCTATGGCTATTATTGAATGAATGTTGTTATGTTTTAATGATTGCTTTTTACTATGTGGACTAATCTATAGGTACTCATCAAGTCCTTATCTTTATTTATGGGTCCCCCTTTAGGATAATACTATTTATTTTCTAACTAGTGGTTCGTTTCCTTCACTAGCCATGCAAGTCCCCCTCATATACCTTACATTGGATGTCTCACAAATTTCACATTCTTGTTGCCCCAAAGTAATGTGTGTTCTCTTGTGTCGGTTGATACCCAATGCATATCTTTAAATCATTCCGACAATGGTTGGGCCATATTACTAGACGGGACTCCTACACCAAATGGCGTGAGGTTTAATTGGGACTTCACATTAGGGAGATCCCCTTACAATGTTGGCGGCATCCAACACCATCAACATTTTTGGTGCTAGAAATTGGGCCACATGACAAGCTGAACCTGTGAAGTTTGTTTGAATCTCTTATCTCTAATGGATTCATCCAAAATCATAATCTCGAGGTGTTTCATTAAAGATTTATATCTTTCAATCCACACATAATTTCTTCATAACTTGTCATGATTTAAATTTTATGGCGAGGGTACAACAATCGTCCTTGATTATGTTGTTGAATTTGGCCAATTTTGCTTTTAGAATGGAGTTTTTTCAGAAGAAATCCATGTGCAGTTACCCTTACATTCGATGGTCGTGCAAAGCGATGGTGCTACTTGTTACCCATTTCTTCTATCACATATTTCAATCACTTAGTCGACAAAATTGGTTGAGTTTTTGACAAGTACGAATATCAATATTTTCTTAATGAAATTGACAAGCTTAGAATGGAAACGAATGAATCCCTTGAAAATTTCGTTGATTCATTCCTTCATCTTTCTTCTGAGTTCCTAGACGAGGACGTGGAATGGTAGTTCTTAGATGGGAAATTTTGTTTCTTGGTTTGCATGTCAAGGAAATATTTTGAATATGATGCCTCACATCCTCCTGATCCACAATAATTTTAACATCTTGAGGAATAATTGGACATGCCTTTTGTTCGATGTCCTCTGCCTTTTGATATTCCATGTTTTGAACCTCAAACAATCATTAAATTGGAAGAAGAATTCTTTGATGAAGAACTACTTTTTCTTTCACATCTTTCCTCTAATGGTGATACATATTCTCTTATCAAACATCCATATTCCAATCTTGATACTTGTCTAGTTAATATTCCATTCTTTGATCAAGATGAACCCTTGGATGATGATGACCCTGATGATTTTCTTCTTGCTGCATTATACAGTCATGATTATTAGACTAATATGGATGAATCTGTGTTCTTACATGAATATTTGGATTTATGGCAATTGCAAATGGAGTCTGAGGTAATTATATACGAATTCCTTTAAGGTATAACTCCTTTTGATCAAGAAAATGATATGTTTATCATCGAATATTTTTGTAGTAATCTTGAAAGTATATCTTCTTCTGAATCTCATGATTTGATTAATGAATCTTGTTTTAATAAACAGCTAACTGTGTTTTCTCCGATTGATTATCAATATTTTCAAGATTCAAAGTTAAGTCAGGTGAGTAGGACACTTCAACGTACATTGATTATTATGTCAGGTTCCTATCACTTTGACGATATCCATGGTTTTGGATAGTTCGTGATTTGTTTATAAAGTTTCATCATTCATGTCACATTGGATGCCGACTCTCTCTTAAGGGGCATTTTTTGTATCCATGTAGGTTTTAACCCCGTAGAGAAATTACCTGCATATGAATTCTAAATCACATAAAGATAAACAATGCGAGAGCATAACACATAGAAACACATATGCACAGAGATTTCCCCTGGATCCAAAACTCGGGACTACCAGCTTGATTTTTCATTATATTCCTTTCAATGTTACAATACATATTTATACATGCTGAAGCATCCAATACCATGGACCGAAAACCATCGCGTCCAAAACCATCGCGTCCAAAAAACATGTGCGAAAATCATGCACAAAACCATAGGTGGGTCCACCCAACCTAACATAGGGTCCAAAACCAAAATTTTCCGGGGCGCTGCCCCGGACCCCATAAAGTGGGGTTACGGGTACCCCTCAAACCCCTTCTTAACTATGTGGAAAGAATATAACACAACCCAACAATCTCCCACTTGTTGTTTTCTTTCCACAGGGGGCCACAGGAGAGCTTAGTCATTTTTCCAGCCCTGAAACACCCATTGTTTCTCTACACCAAGAGAACTTCTCAGAGCTAACAGATTTTGTTAATGCATCTGCAGTATTCTTCAAAGTGTCCACCTTTACCAGCAACACCTTTTTGTCTTCTATCATATCCCTCACAAAGTGATACTGAACATCAATGTGCTTTGTCTTTGAATGATAAGAAGGGTTCTTTCCCAAGAAAATTGCACTTTGGCTGTCACAGTCTATCCTTATAGCTCCCTGTACTAACCCCATACTTGAACACAATCTCTGCAACCAAACTGCTTCCTTGCTTGCATGAGTGGCTGCCATGTATTCTGCCTCTGTAGTGATAGTGCCACTACAGATTGTTTCTTACTCATCCAACTAATTGTACCTCCAAATAGGTTAAACACATACCCACTTGTAGATCTTCTCTGATCCATATCTCCAGCCCAGTCTGCATCAACAAAGCCACGAATATCCAACACTCTGTCCAATCCTGGTCTTCCTTGGTAGCACAAACCATAATCACTAGTGCCACGCAAATACCTGAAAACCCGCTTCACTGCTGTCCAGTGCTCCTTTCCTAGTTTTGACATAAACCTGCTCAATACTCCCACTGCATGTGCAATGTCTGGTCTAGTACAGACCATGGCATACATCAAGCTACCGACTGCACTTGCATATGGAACACGGGACATGTCCTCTTCCTCTTCTTGTGTCTTGGGACACTGTTCAGCAGATAACCTCACACCTACAGGAATAGGAACCTTCACTGGTTTACTATCCTGCATATTAAACCTCTGCAATATTGTCTCGACATACTTCCTCTGGTTTAACCAGAGCTTCCTCTTTGCCCGATCTCTTTTAATTTCCATGCCCAAAATATAGTTTGCAGCACCGAGATCTTTCATGTCGAATTTGGAGGACAATTGGGTCTTCAAATCCTGGATAATTTCTTTGTCATTTCCAACCAACAACATATCATCCACATACAAGACCAGATAAATAACACGGTCACCAATTAATTTAAAATACACACAATGATCTGCTTTGCTTCTGGTGAAGCCAAGTCCCCGTATAAATGTATCAAATTTCTGATACCCCATCCTTGGTGACTATTTTAACCCATACAGAGACTTCATTAACTTGCATACTAGTTCTTTCTTACCCTTCACCGCAAAGCCTTCAAGTTGCTTCATGTAGATTTCCTCTTCCAAATCCCAGTGAAGAAATGTTGTCTTCACATCCATCTGTTCTACCTCAAAATCAAAAGCAGCAGCAACAGATAAAAGTAATCTAATAGAAGTTACCTTGGCAACAGGAGAAAAAATATCACCAAAATTAATTCCTGGCACCTGGGAATATCCTTTTGCTACCAACCGAGCTTTGTATTTCTCCACCTTCCCTTCTGCATTTGTCTTCTTCTTGAACACCCATTTGCTGCCAATGGGTTTCCTTCCAGCCGGCAACTCACCAGATCCCAAGCCTCATTTTTGTGCAAGATGCCATTTCATCAACCATGGCCTCTTTCCAGAGTTTTCCATCCTCTGAATCCACTGCTTCCTTCACAGTTCTGGGATCATCATCAGTAACAGACAAAGCAATTTGAACAGAAAGCAGATGGACTATACCTTTCTGGCTGCCTTCTTTCTCGGGCTGATCTTCTCACAGGCGGAGTTTGTGGCTCTTCATCTTCTGATTCCTCCTCTGCTACAGAGTCTGATTCTTCCTCCTTTAGTTCAAACTCTATCTTCACAGGTTCCTTTGGTTGGACTTCATGTTTAATAACATCTTTCACCTCTCTGAACAACACATCTCGACTGTACACAACCTTCCTTGTTACTGGGTTCCAAAGCTTATAACCCTTTAAACCATCCTTATACCCAATAAAGATGCACTTTTCAGATTTACTATCCAACTTGGTTC
>APFE030926939.1:0-25695 GCA_000404065.3 Pinus taeda | reverse complement strand
GAAGTGTCGAAACCAAGAGAACACTTCATCCTTCTTTTTCAAGAAGTATATCCAAGTCTTTCGAGAATAGTCATCTGTAAAAGTAAGATAATATGAATATCCTCCCAAGGAGTTCACAGGCATCATACCAGATATGTCTGAGTGAACTAGTTGTAATATTCGGAGGTCTTACTTTGACTTGAGGGGAATGGTCCCCTTTTGAGCTTTCCTTCGGCACATCTTGGACATACACCTTCTTTCTCTACTTGGAATTCGGGCATCCCTGTTACCATCTGTCTTACATCGGGTTGAGCTTTGTAATGAAGGTAGGCAAACCTTCGATGCCAAAGTTCGGACTGAAGAGTTGTGTCACAAGACATGACACCTAACAGACTTCCGCCAACCTGATATAAAGAATCAACTCGAAACCCAAGAATGAAAACATCTTTAATATTATTTTTCCATATACGTACCTTGCCATTGCTTGAAGGTTACCTTGTAGCCTTTATCTTCCTTTGCCGAGATGGACAGCAGGTTCTTTTTGAGGTCAGGTGCATTTAATACATCCTGGAATTTCTAGCCTTCTTGAATGGTTGTCCTCTTCCTTGATTCCTAGCTCTCCTCTTACCTTTGCTATTGAATTTGTCATTCCTTTGATTGCCATCAGAGGGATTTTGATCATCGTCTCGGTGTGAGTCCTTTCTATCAGGGCACTCCCTTGCATAGTACTTGCTTTATTGCAGATGTAACATCGTCCTTTTCTTCCACCCTTAGGTCCTGCCTTTCCTTTTGATTTAGTCCTTGAATTATTTCTTTTCTTAGCATGAGAAGAAAAGGCAGCATGAGGACCTTTAGGCATGGGCATTTCTTGCTCTTCTACCCTTGTTTGTTCTTGAATGCATCTAGCCATTAATTCCTCGAAACTAGGAATTACGTTATTGTTCAGAAGAGTAGTCCTGAGCACGTACCATTCGGATGGTAATCCTCCAAGAGTTGTGAGTGCCATTTCCATGTTAGTAATAGTTTCCCCAATAGATAGGAGATCGTTCTTGATCTCGGTGATTCTTAAGAAGTATGCTTGCATACTCTCATCTTTACCCTTGTTGATTTCCCTCAGCTTATTTCTAAGAAACAAAACTTGATTTGCATCATTGACTTTAAATAAACTCACCAATCTATCGTAGATTTCCTTGGAAGTGTCCAGTTCAGAGATGTAGGCCACCAAGTGCTTGTCGATAGAGTCCTGGATGATCTTCTTTGTTTTGACTTCTCCATTTTTCCATTTGTTCTAGGCAACAGCGGATGCATTTGATGGAGGCTCAACAATATTGCCTCTTACATGGTCCAACACTCCTTGATCTTCTAGGGTTATCAATAGACATCTTCCATCTGTGACAGTCAGCGTTCTCATGGAGCTTATCTTCGGTAGGAAAGAGTGTTGAGGACCCCATAGTTCTTTTAGGATAGCCTTGCCAATCTTCTCTTCGGTGGTTGCTCTTGCTCTTGCTTGGGCTTTGTCTTCATCTCAACTCTCATTCCATGTTAAGTTATGGTATGTTCTATGCTTATAACAGTTTACTTCTTTTTCTTATTATATTCCACAGATTAACAATCACATGTACATTAAGTAAAGTGTAGATAGAACATTAAACGATTGACAGAAAACAAGCCAAGACAAGAGACACAAGATGTGGCGGCTAGCCAGGGACAAACCCCACAATGTGTGGGGAAACCCTTCGATCAAATTTTCTTTTATCTTCAATAATTCAGCAGAGAGAAATAGTACAAGAAATCTGATTTATATCAGCAATAGCAAACCCTAGATCAATAACATCAGCATTAGCGGCTTCATCATCAAAACTAGGGTAGTTAATATCTCACAAACCGTCCGTCGGATTGACTTGATTCCACCACAAAAATTTGCGGCTTTCAGAGGAGGTTCAGATGAACCTACAACGCAGTTTAGATGAGGATATCTTCTGGTCCACGCAGGTCAAACTTCACTTCTGCAGTTGTAGCTTCAATTTCAGCAGCTTCCTTCAAACTAGGGCAGTCGATATAACGCAAACCGTCCGTCGGATTGACTTGATTCCACCACCAAAAGTTGTGGCTTTCAGAGGAGGTTCAAATGAACCTACATCGCAGTTTAGATGAGGAGATCTTCTGGTCCACGTAGGTCAAACTTCACTTTTGTAGTTGTAGCTTTAGTTTCAGCAGCTTCCTTCAAACTAGGGCAGTCGATATCTCGCAAACCGTCCATTGGATTGACTTGATTCCACCACCAAAAGTTGTGGCTTTCAAAGGAGATCCAGATGGACTTACAACGCAGTTCTAAGGAGGAGATCTAATGGTCAACGTTGGTCAAACTTTGGATTTGCAATTGCAGCTTCAGTTTCAGCAGCTTCCGGCTTCACGTGTGAGAGAGACCCTTTTCTGCGCAGTAGAGAAGAGACTATTTTCTGCGCAGTAGAGAGAGAGAGAGATGTGATGAGATGAGTGAGTGCAAATGAGGAAAAGTCCTCTTGTATTTATACACAACTGTTGATGTTTGAATAGATGCGACTGTTGGGCTTCTGACGGCTTGATAATAATTCCATAATCAAAATAAATTCATATCTCCATGAATACTTATTGGAATCAGATGACCTTTAGATCAATCCTACACCTCTCGACAAGAGGAATCTAATGAACATATTATCAACCTTGAATAAGATAACTCACATGAAGTTTGGCCCTAGTTGCCAATTTTAACAAGCGGGGACGTTTTTTGGAAGCGGGGACGCAGAAGCGTCATTTTCCAAAAATCTAGGAAGCGAAGCGTATGCTATATATATATTTATATTTTTTTGCATTTATACTCAAAACAAACATCCCAAATACCAAATTAGTTGTAGAAGACATGAAAACATGCATATTTTTGCATAAATCGAGATAGATATGGCATCCATGATTCCATTGTAGTTACTAGTATGTACATCAACCATCTATATTCTAGCAATTACAAACATACATCAAATTTTTAAGCATATTATAAAACATAAAACATTTAAGCATATTATAAACCATAAAACATAGAGCATATTATGATTTATCTAGCAAGTGAGCAACTGTTACCATTTGTCATGTCCAAAATTCAAATAATAATGTTTACAAAATATGTCACTTGGTCACCGCCAAGACAAAAAAGGTTCAAATTCACAAGCCTACAAGTCTAATGATTAATCTATGACAAAAGTAGTAAATTGTGAATATATCTACTAATCTCTCCTCCCACCACGAAGAGAACGTGGTGGCGGGCCTCCATGTGGTGGCAATGAAGAAGATGGTGCCTGTGGAAGTTGTGGCAGTGGCACTGAAACTGATGAAGACGAACCCCATGATGTTGGTGTTGAACCATGGAACCTGGGAACCGAGGGACCAGATGGGGGTGGCATTTCAACACGATCATCATCATCCTGGAATCGCTCAAAAAATTCATGCAAAAAAAAACACTAGTTAACAAAAAAATTAAAAAAATGAATGAGAGAAATGCTTTATAAGGAAAATTCATACCACAATGGACATACCTAGATAAGAGCATCCTCTAATTGCTCTAATCACAACACTCCATCCTCCAAATTGGGCTCCTCTTGATTCTTGTCCCAAATCTTAAGGTCTTTATTAGTCTTTGCATCATCACAGTAATGGGACAACAATCACAAGTTGTAATGAACATAAACCAAGCTCTCTGCGCGGTCTAAACTCAACCTGTTCCTTTTAACACTGTGGATGAAAGAATAAGAGCTCCATCACCTCTCTGCAGAAGAAGTGTTTACCACCTGTGATAGCACCTGCAATGCCAAAGTCTGTAGAAGTGGAGTAGCCCCTCCATTGCATGTTCCACCACTCAAGAGAAGAAAAAGTCTCTCGATCTCTAATTGCATGCATGCTCCCAAATGGACTAGTGTTAAGTGTATAGTTGCTCAACTGTCTCCGTACCATGGTAGCCTCCTCCTCATTAGGGATTAATTTACTTAATGCAATCATATATTTTTTGTGAACCTCTTGATTTTGGTGTGGTTTTCTCCTGCTTCCCGCCCCAGGTGCTGGTGTTGAAAGCCATGATGGATGATAGTATTTAGGTGTCGAAACATATGCTAATGCATGCAATGGAACATTTAGCATTTCCCATTGGTTTTCCACCTCTGGACAAATATAATTGTACAAGGTGATATCTCTAGGCTCAACAATGTCTTTAATCTGCCCCAACATGCTATCAATTTGCTCATACATCTCCCCAATCATTGGTTGATCTGAATCTCCAAATTTGGTCATGTAATAAATTGGTTTGGTGAATTGCAAAACATATTTACCCTGTGACCAAAAGTACATGTCAAGAATATAGTCCTTGGCTGCATTAGCACCATCTCTTTCAGTGTTAATTTCATCCCATGTTTCAGCACACACCATATTAGTTAAAGCTTGTCTCACCTTCACTAGTTGCCTAAAGGTGAGGTAATAACTGGCAAATCTTGTCTTTGCAAGTTTAAGCAACTGAAACTTGGAGTAAGTGCCATAGAAGTAATTTACGCTTGTATTCCTTGTGATGAATTTAATGAGTTGCTTCCCTCTCCGGTAAAGCTCATTAATCCTCCCACATTCTTTATGCTTCACAATATCATGCATCAAAAGGTTCAATGTGTGAACCAAGCACCCAGACCAAAAGATGTGTGGATGGGTACACTCAATAATTTTTCCTGCTGCCTTACAATTTGTTGCATTATCTGTGATCACTTGAACCACATTATTTGGACCAACATCTTTGATTGATTGCAATAGGAGATCTGCAATGTTTTGTGCAGATGCACTGATTGGGGAGGAGTCATGACATGTAATAAATACCGCACCACTAGTAGAAACACCAAGAACATTTAGCAAATGTTAGTTTCTAATATTTGTCCACCCATTTGATACAAAGAATACCCTAGAATCTACCCACTCATTTGTAAAACGTGTCAAAGCTCTTTGAACCTTAGCTTTTTGTCTTTCTAATAACACTGTTCTAGCTTTCTCATAGTTGGGGGACTTGTATCCTTTTGGGGCTTCATTGATGGCCTTTACCATTTCATGCCAATAGGGAGAGCGAAGCACATTGAATGGTGCACCGCAAGCACAAAGAAATCGGACTATCTTTCCATCCACATCATCCCTCCTAGCAACATTAAGGAAATCCCCTATTGCTCTTTTACCTCCAAAGCTTCTAGAAATACCATGAGGAGGTGAGCTACCAAATCTAGAGGTTGCACTTGA
This sequence comes from Pinus taeda, assembly GCA_000404065.3. Lineage (NCBI taxonomy): Eukaryota > Viridiplantae > Streptophyta > Pinopsida > Pinales > Pinaceae > Pinus > Pinus taeda. The sequence goes on along the minus strand of APFE030926939.1, from coordinate 20,427 downwards.
TTCAGAATGAGTTTTTTGTTTCTTGCTTTTTTGTTGTGCAACCTCCTCTATTTGGATGCATTTTCTTCTTTGTTCAGATGAAATGTTTGGGCAAATTTGTATCCCCACAACACCCTTTTTATCATCACTGTCCAGCACCCCACAAAGATGCCTTCTTACACGGCTATATGAACCACTAAATGGTTTTCCTCCATGACAACCACGAGGGCACAAAAATTTGTAGCTTCCACCACCCTTTCCCCTTTCAAGATTGGTCACATAGTTCCACAAGGGTGTTAATGCAACTTTCCCCTTTAGTGTTTTAGTTTGCCCTCCAGGTTCAACTTGATGTCCTTCCTCTTCAAACTCTTCCTCATCATACATTGGGTCACTCATATTGGGACCACTGTCCTCTTGTGCTTCTTCCCTTCTATTCCTACTCCCCCTTGCCATCATTAAAACCAAAAGTGGAATGAATATGATACATAGAAGCCAAAAGAACACCATCTTGGAATATGGATATAGGTGGTGGACAACCTGCAAGTAAAGGAGAAAGTAGAAACAATGGGAAAGAGTAGGAGAGGGAGGAGGAAAATACGAAAAAAATGTCAAAAGAATAAGGGAGTTTAGGGTTTGCACTTACCTCTTTAGCTCTTATAGATGAAGTCCTCCAAGCTTCTGCTCCAAGCTCCTCCTCCTTCTCCCAGCTTCTCCTCTTCACTCCTCCAAGCTCTCCTCTCTTCTCCTCTCTTCTTGTCTCCTCTCTTCTCTTCTCTTCTCCTCTCCTCTCTACTCTTCTCGAACTCTCATAAACTCAAAGTGAGTAAATGAGGGATGAATGGGGGCTTTATTCCCTTCATTCCTCACCCTAACCCGAGGTGGACCCACCTCCAACAAGCAAACTCACAAAAAAATAAAAAAATAAATAAAAAATAGACTTCTTTAGGCCACGTGGTGAAAATTTTCGAAGCGCGTATGGAATCGTACGTGATTAGTACGATTCGGCCTCCGAAGCGCCGTACGAAACGTGCTTCGGAAAAACTGAAACGCGCTTCGGAAGGATGCTTCCGGAATTTCCAGGAAGCGCCTTTATCAATCCGAAACGCATTTTGGTTTTTCCGAATCGTGTTTTGGGAGGCGCTTCCCCCATGCATCCATACGAACCGTGTTTCGGGGGTTAGATTCCGGGGGGGGGGGGATGTTTCCTGCAACACTGTTCATGGGTCTCCAAGTACATAGAAGATACCCGTAGATCATCTGCAAGGGCTCGGATTATGATGTAAGTGATTCCACATTATCATATAGGTCTTGGGTTAGTTGCCAATTGCATGGTACAACTTTGGGTCTGACTGGGCATGGCGAATTAGGTGCATCTTCCTTGTCTAATAGGTGGATCTCTAGCAATCTCTGAGCATCTCTAGGGATTGATGGAGTGCTGTCTATTGCTGTGGAGGTCCATGGCTCTCTACACACACCCTACATGTGCCAATGTAGCCCTCTAGAGTGTTAGGACCCCATATAGGGAGACTAAACCCAAAATGGAGACCATTTGCAATTTTGCATAAGGTCCAATGCGTCCCCTAGCCTTCCAGTACAACAAGTCATTTAAAGAAATCGAGTTATAGAGCTTACAAACCATGGATAACAGGTGGGCACTTCATGATGCCATGCCCTTCCATAGTGGGCTTTGGCATGTGCTAATGTCTCCAAGCTCCAAAGGGGTCAACCAAGTACCCTGTTAGGTGGTTTATATCTTTAGAGGGGATAGTATATGCAAGGTATATCCTTCAAATGGTGGTGACATGTGATAAAGAGATGAATGGAGTAGGGAATGAAAGGGGCAATCCTGGGCCACATGTCGAGGTACAAGGGTAGCTTTTAAAGGGAAGCCCACACTTGGGTATATAATGTGTAGGAGGGAGCAATCGTGGTGCATGAGATGCCCTGACATTGATTTTTCCACTTTTCTTTGTATGCCTTTTGTCTTCTATGATTTTTCTTTGGTTAACTGCTTGAGGCTCAAAGGAATGAGAGCATGATGTGTAAAGTATAACAATGGATACCCCCTTTAAGGTGCGGCAGTTCGTTGCCCACCAGTGGTTGGGACAATCATGGGTTCCTGAATGATAAAGGAGGTTCATTCAAGGCCTATAGGAACCAGGGTGATGGCCATGGAAGGGGGTAGAACTCATGTATTGGATTTTGTCCATGTGATAAATGTGTTTGTCCCGACCATCTTTTGCATTTTGTGGTAGAATCTCTTTTTGAATGTGGCCAATTATGCTTTTACTTTTCTTTTTAGATGCATAAGCCTTTGAGGCATCATTTCACGCCTGGCCCAAGGTGTGGGTAAGGGGATGGCGAGGCTAACCCTATGTGGACCTAGTGAAGAAATGTGGACTCAAGTGACAAGAATGATGAAATGGGGTTAAAATGAATGGAGGGGGAGCGATATATGTGGATGAGGGAGTGTGACCACGAAACCAAATTCAGGTTTCCCATGAAGTACCATCCCTAGAACCCAAAGGTCAGTGAAAGAGATCCCACAGGACTAAGGTCCAAGGGTAACATCCAAAAGAGTTTTAGGTGACATGAGCACAGACCTGACCCACTCTTTCCGTTGAATCCTCCCGTCAATTCTTGCCCAAAAGTTTCCATGATAAATAAACTACAATACTCAATTACCAAATGACAAGGCATACATTTAAGTTTGGGAGACCCACCTTCAAACATACGATCATGATAGATGGGCGAGGGACCACAAGGCCATCTCAAGTGGCGGATTAGTGGCACAATGAGCTAGTTGGTGGTTGAAAAGGGCTGCTGGCTGACGTTTGAGGACCATCATGGAGAAATTTTTTCTCCTAGGGATATCGATATCATCCACAAAATGGTGGGTAATAGGAACCCTTGTTTGTGATGAGATCTAGTCTTTGTAGGGCTTATGACCTTCTCAATGCTTGCAAAATACGTCGCAAACACTAGCCTTTTAGGTTGGGTAAGGGGTAGGGCCTTCAAAAAATGAGTTTCTTCCCCAATTTGAAAATAAGCAATATTCAAAAATGGGCTCAAAAACCTTAGACGTCTAGGGCTTTTAAGGGTTGGAAACTTCAAAAGTTTACTTCTTTTTTTTGATCCCTTGAAAGATTTCACTTATACAAATAAAAACAAATTTTCTCAAAAAACCCAATATATACAAAAATAAAATAAAAACCCCAAAACCTAGTTGTTGCAAAACAAGGGTTATAATTTTTTTTACAAAAAAATATCTTACAGAAATAATTTACAAATTATATACAAATATACAATGCTTGAGATGTTTTTTGAAAAATAGATTTTTTTATAGATTTTGACAATGGCTAGATGTATTTCAAAAGATAAATGTCAAACCACAACCTTAACGAAGTTAGAAAATCACATAAAATATTCAGAATCCAAACATAGGCAGTCTGTGCCCACAGTTTGTGAACTTGCAGCCCAAGCACTGGGGAACCTGCAAACTTTATATATTTTCTCAAGAAGAAACCGTTAGAACATACAATGAATCAGATCACCTAAGATAAACCCAAAACTTACCAATAGAATGTTCCTATCATCTACAAATGAAATAACAATTCAATTAATATTTGAAGCACAATATAGGAATGCCCATACCCAGCACATACCACAAATCAGAAAGACACAGACACCATGAACTGCCTCCAAAGTCTTTTATTATGATGATCAAAACATTCCTAGCGGGACAGTGGCTTTACACCAGCTTTTAGAAAGTTACATCAAAGCAGAGCTCAAGATCAAGATGATCAATAGAAGGAAAACACCTTTTATTTATAGAGAAATTCCTCCAAGTGGAAAATAATGGCTAGTTGGTTTGATTCCCGTCAAAATAATCTCGATCGTCAAAAAATTTTGAATCATCTTTTAATCTCTGCCATTGAAATAATTATTTTTAAGAATTTTCGAATTTCTCTTTAAAATCATTTTTTATTAGCTCAAAAATAATTATTTTGAGCTAATTTCTTAAAAAATTTGACTTTGACTTAACCACCAAGGTCCAAGGGTCCAATTTTTCTTGAAATTTCCAATATTCACTTGGCAGGGGACATCCAACAATTATTTTTTTTAAGACCCGCGAATTTTTCCACTTGAAAGAATTTAATTTCTTCAACATTTAAATTTTTGATTCGAATTAATTAATTTTCTGGCATAGGATTTACTTTTATTTTTCTAGAAAATTTAATTAATTGACACTTAAGGGGATTAATTATTTTTCCACCCTCAAATATTTTAGCCATGGTGTCTAAGTATGAGGGACCATGCACTAAAATAATTTTTACATAAGATTTTACAAATTCAACCCTCAAAGGGGGAATACCCATTCGTTACAGAACCCCAAATAACTTACCCAATTCTATGACACAATCTGATCTAGTAGACCAAGTGACTTGTAATAAAATATTTTAGCCAATTATCTTAAATTATTCCCAAATCACTTTTATAGAAGAATCGAGTAGAACACTAGGACTCACCTAAGACTTTGACGATAAATTCCTCCCTAGCTTTGGGGTGAGGTTGGAGGGAAAAACTTTGCTGATCATCCGTGTTTAGAAACGCAGATAATCAGTGAGATGAAAACCTCCTAGGATGAAATTCATTGCCAAAATAATAGGCTAATGTAGGTTGTTACATACATACACGATATTACTAGCACCATTTACATTACAAATTTGCAGAATCGGTTTATAATGATTTAAAACACTGCTTGCTGATGATCCTGATCTTTGAAAAAGAATTGGCACAACTGTTTCCTTGGAACTTTGACAAAATGTGTGCAACAACATCAATCGAAGGTTTTTCGTCTCAAACTCAGAGGTCAACTCCCTCTTACACTCGAGCATGAAGTGATCACTACCTGTCAAGAATAGATCATCAACATATATAACTAGAATCAATGGCATACCTTGGACCACTTTGAAATAGAGGTTCAGATCAACACTGCATCTCGTGAATCCAAGCTTCACCAGGTAACTGTCAACACAAACATATTAGGCTTCGAGGGCTTGTTTCAAGCCATATTGTGCTTTCGCCAATTTGCATACATGAGCCTTTCTGTCCTTCTCTTCAAACCGTTGAGGCTGCTCAACATATACTTCTCCCTGTAGTATGCCATGAAGAAATGTCGTCCTTACATCCATCTGGTGAAGAGTCCATCTTTGACTAGCAGGAAGGGAAATAATCGGTCTAATGGTGGTGTAGCGGGAAACTGGTGCAAAGATGTCATCATAATCTTCTCCCTTTTTCTGGGAGAAACCTCGAGTGATGACCCTTGCTTTATACTTCTTAATGCTTCCATCAGCTTCATGCTTGATCTTGTATAACCACTTCGAAGTTACGACAAACTTTCCTTTAGATTTCGAAACAACATTCCATGCATCATTCTTCATAATCGATTCATACTTTTCAGCCATCGCATCCTTCCAAACCCGCTCTTTCGCTGCTTCTTCAAAAGTGGGAGGTTCAACTTGTATGATGGAACTCATTGCCACACTGTATACTTGGTACCAACATGGCTTCTTGGTTTTTCTAAAGGTCCCTTTGGCAAGAACATGCTTGTCAACATCCTGTAATGTACCACGAGGCCAGAGTGGTCTCTTTTTGGCAGAGGGATCACATGGAGGAGGATCCAAGGGGTCCATAGGCTCCATGGGATCATTATCAACAACTTTTTCTGGCTCAGGCACAAAAGGGCCATCAAGTAAGTCCATGTTCTCATCTTTCTTCTCAGGAGGAGGTGGAGGAAGGTCCCTAGCTTTTCCAAGGGCAACATCTTCATCGAAAGTTACATCCCTGCTAAATTCGATCTTCTTATGATCATATATATATATATATATATATTCTAAATGCTTTTGAATTTTCACAATATCCAACAAATGTACCTTTCTTTCCGGTGGCTTCCAGTTTGTCCCTCTTGTCCTTCAGCACATGGAAATATACGGGGCTACCAAATATCTTGAGATGTCCAATGTCGGGCTTCACATTTGTGAATACTTCTTTGGGAATCTTGTTATCGAGAGTTTGATGAGGGACCTTGTTTTGTACATAGACCATTGTATTTGAAGCTTCTGCCCTTAGGAACTTCGACCACTTTTGATCGTGTAGCATAGCTTGGGCAATGCCCACGATGGACTTGTTCTTTCTTTCAACAACTCCATTCTGCTCGGGATTATAATGTATGATAGTTTCCTTCTTGATTGCAGCCTGCTTGCAAAAGTCAACGAACTCATTTGACATATATTCTCCACCATTGTCAGACTTGAGGACCTTAATCTTCTTTCCTATTTGATTCTCTATCAACGCCTTGAAGTCCTTGAACATATCAAAATCCTCATCCTTATGCTTCAAGTAGAATATCCATGTCTTCTTAGAGAAGTCATCAATAAAGATTATGTTATAGAGATGTCCACCAATAGAGTGCACTCACATAGTTCCACATAGGTCAAAATGAATGTGCTGAAGAATATCACTAGTCTTGTTGTTGCTGGAGGGGAATGTTCCCCTTGTTTTCTTTCCACTGGGACATCCCAGACATAGTCCATGATGACTAGCTTGAACATCAGACATCCCAAAAACCAACTTCTTTAATTTAGGTAGGGCTTCATAATGTAGATGTGCCAACCTTTGGTGCCATCGCTCAATTTGATGATTGATATCATGGACCATTGCTAATAGAGGTCTTCCATTGATTCTAGATGTTGAGAAATGTAATTGGTTTCAGTTTTCATAATTGTTGTACTCATTTCAAATGTAACCTATGTAAAAACAAGAAAAGAAAAGAAAATATATTATTATTAAAGCATGGGTTTCATGCTCATTATTGATGGTCTTTTAGGTAAAAACATGTTCTTCGTGCTTCTAAGGTTTGTTAGGTCTTAGGATTTATTGTCTTGAGTCAAACGAGTCAACATCATGTTTATAAGACCCTTCTGGGCAAAAATATATTTGTAAAAGGAATTATTTTTGAGTCTAGAAAGTCCGGGAAGCCCTGGGAACATCAAGTTGGCCTAAAGGAGGGAATTTGACCCCTTGAGAAGGCAATATAAAAGAGTAGTTTGACCTCATTTTTGACACTTACTCACAAGTTCGATCTATTAAGAAAGAGTTCGATCTATAGGTAGGAAGCAAGAAGAAGAAGAGCAAAAGTCAAGGAGAAGCTGGAAGGACAAAATCTCTTGTTTTTGGGCTCTATCTCTCTCATACATGTGAAATTCTAGGGTTTCTGGGCTACAGGAAGAGGCCGAAGTTGCATGTCAGAGTTGTTGGAGGATGAAGTGTAGTAGCTTGCAGCGGGAAGAAAGAATACTCTGTCTAGACCTTGTTGACCATGGGAAGAGCTGTCTTTCTCTAGCAAGGTCTCAGGAGGAGGTTGGATTAGGGTCTCTAAGGAAGCTGCAAGGCCGAAATTGTAGGGTCGAATTTATAGGATGAGTTGCAATATTGAAGTTGCTAGGTCGAAGTTGCAATGTTAAAGCTAGTTGGTGTAGAATCAAGGAAGGACTTGAGGAAGGGTTGACTTGGTACTAGGAGAAGGACTTGGTCTAGGGTTTGAGTCTTTGTATCTCATTTCAAACAGATTCTAAGAAGAGAAGAGTTTTCGGGTTTTCTCCTTAGAGTGGTTTTGCGCTGACTGAGAGCCTAATATCTATGTCCTTTATTGTTGCTATTATTGTTCTTGATATTGTCTGATTGTAAATTTCTAACTATAGAACGTAAAGAAGACTAATAACATTCACAAGCAAGAATCAAGGTTAAGGAAAATAAGAATTACACGCTGCCACTTGACTTTTTCCAACATGGTATCAAAGCTAAGGTGACCAAGGAAGGCAACTGGAAGGACACTAGAAGGATTTACCTGTCAAGGGGAAGGGAAAAAAAGGGAAACTTTCAAGAAAGGACTAATGAAGAAGACTTCGAGAAGGTTTGAAGACTCATTAGTATAAAACCTAGAAGTAGGGTTTCTACTGAAGAAGATCAAACCTACATCAAAGGAAGACCTGAGAAAAAAACTTCAAGAAAGGCGTTGATCTCTCTTTGAGAGAAGATCTATTTGGCATCTTTAAAGAAGACATCAAGGATCTTGGAAGTTGTTGTTGGAAGAATCCTAGGAGACATCTTTCAAAGACATTGTTAAAGGCTCTTCAAGAATCTTGAAGGCGTAAAAGAAGGTTGAAGACATCATCAAGGAAAATCTTGATCTCAAGTAAGTAACATATTATTACCTCGTCCTTGAATCTTGAAATCATATGGGTTCTTTCTGCAAAGAGAGCAACAAGCTCATAGGGGCATCAAACTATATAGCATGGAAGAAAATAATTGACTTGATACTTACAGAACAAGATGTAATGGAATATGTTACTGGGGAAATTTTTAAACCTGAGAAAGATAAGACACAAAAACTAACAAAGTACAAGAAAGCGGAAGTAAGGGCTCAAAGGTTCATAGTTGAATCAATTAAGGATTCTCTTGTTCTATTTGTTGCAAATTTGAAGACTTCCAAGTGTTGGTGAGAAATAATCCTTAAGGCCAGGGTTCAAAGCCTCAACAGAGCGGAATAGATCAATCAACAAAGAACACTAAGTCCATCATGCCAAACATTTGTATTACGAAAGTTTGAGTTAGGAACGTACTTGGGGGTCCTATGTTTGAAGATGTTCTCGTAGGGTCCAAACCCTCTGTTTCCCCCAAGATGTGCAAACCTACAAATCAATCACAAAAGCATAGATAGAATACATAATTCGAAGTACATGCATACGAATATGTTAGATCATGATAAATAACAATTTAGAGTATCATTCATAAGATGACAACATATATCAAGAACAAGACATGAGTTTCTTTATTGATGAATAATATTAAGTACATGATAGATACAACCTGATCCTGGACAAAGGCATTGACGAAGCCTTCCTCCGGATCCGTCTAGCTCGAGCCACGAAGATAACCTCTCTAATAGATGCGGGAACATGTGAGATAAGGAGACTGAGCATCTGCGCAAATGAAAGCAGGGTTTCCAAAAGATTGGACATGCAGGAGGCATGGGAAAAGTAAACTTGATCCGTGTTGAACAAAGTTGTCATTGATGTCAATAAGAGGGCAACCCTAATTTGAAGAAGGGTTGTTCCTAGATGATTGTTGCAAGCAAACCCTAACCCTAATTTGATGAAAGGGTGTTCCTAGGTGATTGTTGCAAGTAAACCCTAAACCTAATTTGATGAGAGGGTGTTGATGAAAAATCCTACAGGAATATGTCTTGACATTTAAGGGATGACCAAGATGAAGGAATTTACCAAAGACATAAAAAAAGGGGGCAAAACTCACTAGACGTATATATACACATATTTATATCAAATATAAATATATATGTTATATTTATATGATATAAAATATATAACATATATGGGCAATAAATTAAAAATGCATTTAACATATGTATACCTACTCATTTTTGAATGATGTGGTCCCCACTACTCTCAAATTTACCATATATATTGGACATTAATATATATCGAGCATATATTTAATTAACTCAACGGTTCCCATACATCCATGTCAGTGCTCATCCGGGTCCCAACCTATCCACATCAATACATTCATGACAGTCCCACATACCCACACGATCATCTGTCCATCCAACGTGCAACAACGAGTCGACATAAACGTCGAGCATCTTGTCTATCCATATTTTCTCATAACCGTCTGATCACGCTCAATTGCTCACTGATCATGATCTCTCTACAAGTCGCTTTGAGTCGACTTCCTTGCCTTATGTCGATTCTCCAACTCAATCAACGTGTCTCCTCTCTGATTGAATCAATTATCTATATATATATATATATATATAAACTTTTGCATTGAAATGTAAAGAGATATGATCAAGGATCAAATCATTTTGGTCAAAAAGAATAAGTTTTGGTAATAAAAAACAAGACACGTTCATATTTGAAGCAACGAGGACTTGTGAAGGACTATTAAATAGATTTGTGATTTGTTGGAAGTTCTGTAAAGATATGTTTTATTTTTCAGGTATTTGTACCTCTTGCGGACTTGTGGAAGATCCCTTTTCGAACTATGATTGCAGAACTGTAAAGGCAAAGTTTCGAACCTGTGAAATCTTACCTTTTGTGAGGAAATTTCAGTCTGTGTAAAATATATATTCGGACTTGATCTATAGCAAATATTCGGATCTATTGCATACGGTTAACAAATTGGACCTTGGCCTTTATCATAAAACAAAGTTTATACTACAAATGCTTTTGGCATCACAGTCCTTGAAGCATTGACGTTATTTAGGAGTTGTCTTAAAATAATTGTTGAAGCACCATTAGAACATTTTTGAAGGACAAAGTATTTGACATCACAGAGTTTGGAAGTTAGCCTCTTTGAACAGGTGACCTGGAATCAACCAATTTAGCAGTGGTCCTAAAAGCATCTTGGAATATTATTTGCAGAAGTATATTGAAGGACCAGTTGAAGATCCTTTTATTGACTTGTTAAAATAGAGAATTGGTTGGGAAGGACATCAAGAAGGAGCAACATGATTGAAGCCTTGATGTAGTCCCTTAAGAATTTTGTTTGGGTATCATGAAGAATTTGGGAGACACCTTCTATAGTGGACAAAGTTGTCATTGATGGAAGTAGTAAATTGTTGAAGACTTATTGGAGACACCTTGGAGCTATGTTGAAGATACCTTCAAGTCTTGTTGTAGAAGATTTTGGGAAGCGTTGAAGAACCATTCAACCTACATTGAAGAGCTGAAGCAGATTGATAGGGTTGGTGCCCTAGAGGATAGGTGTCCTCAAGAAGATCAGGTTGGAGCCCATGCTAGAGGAGAGGGTTGGAGCCCTAGAAGTTGGAGCCTTGCAAAAGATAGGGTTGGAGCCTCATAAAGACCAAGATGGAGCTTGGGACCATACAGGTCGGAGCTTGGTTGATTGAAGACTTGTGTCTTCATCTAGGGTGAAAGCCCTAAACATTATTATATGTAATTTTCCAAACTTGGATAAATAGTGATATATAAAGCAAAAACGATTTACAACACAGAAATTTTAAACATTCAGCAAGTACTCATAAAATCTACAGAAGTAAGAATCAGTTGAGCCATTCTAAATCTAATGGAGCAAGTACAATAGTATAGAGAAATGCACCTAGGTTTGACTCAATAGAAAACGTGGCAGAACCCAGGTGATAAGACAATGATCTCAAATGTTGATAATCACTGCTCCTTTAATGCTCTGTGCTGCCTAGAAAACTGCACTGCTAATTGGAAAGGCACTGTTAGAAACCCCACCTCCGGTGCTAAAAAAATGCTGCAAAATTGACCCCAAGTTCTTTGACCAAAACCCACAAAAACGCAGAAAGGGTTTGGTCTCATTCCAAGCCAAAGTCGAACCCACAACATGGTGCAAATTGCCCAACTAACTAGCGATTCGCCCTGTTATAAGAATTAGGATTTCAGGCCCGAATATCGTCTTGAAAATTTTGATATTTTAACCACGAACTCCTCTCAGAAAACCCAAAAAAACCCAGAAATGGTTTGTCTGAATTTTGACCTCCCAAAATCGATCCCCAAGAGGCCCTACGCCCTCCAAACTCCTAAAGCACGCGACTTGCAAAGATGCCAAAAAAATCATCCTCCAAGGCTTCAAAAAAGTAGCAATCTCCTCCACAGATGTTTCCCTTGTCTCTCCCGACAAGGATCAACCACAAAAGCTAAGTCTTCACCTCACACGTGTGCACAATATCTCCCTCTATGCTGGCCCAGGAAGTGCGAAAGTTACACTGAATAGAAGTTCTCTCCTCTAGCTCCAAAACTCACCCAAATGGCAGCCAAACACCCAAGCCTCCTTTCTAGAATATCTCCCGGCCAAAGATGCTCTTCAAGATGTCACAATCACAACTTGGCCTCTCCTCACTGCGTCCTCTAGAAATACGCACCACTTGGGGACGATGGATGCAACTGCTGGAAATCAAAATGTAAACCTCCACCAAAAAATGTAGATGAACCTCTTTAGGATGGCATTTGAAGTCCCCCGAAAAAAGGGTGAGCTCTCTGCTTGAAGAACTCTTGCTAAACAACAAGTGACTCGGCTAAGCAGCGCGAGCAATGAAAGAGAAATTCAATATGCCAAAAGATGATGAAATGAGGAGAGCTGCCTTCCTTATATAGATTTTGTGGAGCACTTTTGCCTGCATTTTCTCTCCATCATGGGTCCCTCACTTAACCATCAACTTCTCCTCCATGGAAATCAAACTAGGGAATGCGTATTCTCCTAGTGTGGGTGGCCCCCACGTATAACTTAACCACATCAAAATAACTTCTACTAAACCTAGTCTCCTAATAAAATCGAATGGGCCCCATCACCTCCAAAAGTGACCCCTAAAAGTAGAAATTAATCATGTTCCAAAATAATTTAGGAAGGGACATTACATTATACTTGATTTATAGGGAAGAAGATGATTGGAGTCCTCGTTATTTCTGATTAATAAAATTATTTATTCTATATTGTTCATTATTTATAGTTTACAAGTGATCTAAAAGTTGGTAAAGTAGCAATTGTAAATACTGATTAACCCCCCACCCTCAGTGTTTCCAACACTTGGTTTCAGAGCCAGTACCTTCACTCCTAGCCTAATAGCTTGAAGGTAGACCCTTAGAACACAAATGGCAAAGTCAAGCAAGAAGGCTTGCAAACCCTTTGAAGGTGTCACCTCCTCAGTGGATAATCAAATTGGGAAAGCTCCATTGTTCAATGGAAACTTTGAAATATGGAAGACAAGAATGAAGAATTTCTTAATGGCTCAAAGTTTTGAAGTCAGGGAATTAGTGGTTACTAGAAGCATAATGGAAGAAGAAGAGTCCAAGGAACATAATGCAATAACAGTAAAAACAATCTTGAGTGGGCTACCAAATCCTATAAAGGTCAAAGTGGAGAAATGTTCATCAACAAAAGAGCTTTGGGAAAAGCTTCAGGATCTTCACTCTAAAGGATTATTAGTCATAACCTCTGATCCAAAAGATGATGACAAAGGGCATCAAGATGGACCAAAGAAGACAAATAAAAGCAAAAATGATGGGGTTGATTGTATAAAGGAAGGTGGTGATGAAGAAATTCTTGAAGTAGAAGTTGAAATAGATCTTAAGGAGAAGCTTGTAGCTGCCCCGAAAGAGATAAGTAGTTTGAAAAAGGAAAATGAGGAACTCAAGAAGCAAGCACAAGATGGTGCCCATGACCTTGACAAGACAAGGAAGGAAGTTGAAATTTTCAACCTTCAAGTACAAGAAAGAGATGAGGAGCTCACCAAGCTAAAGGAGGAATTGCATGAAAACAAACAAAGACATCATGAAGAAGTCATATCGATGACAAATCAGTTGGATAAAGCAAAGAAAAGGTTTGACGTTTTGTCAAACCATCTTGAACAAAGACATGAGGACTTGAGCAAACTTGAAGCAAAAATTGATCAATACAAGGAAGAGGTCTCCTCCCTTAAATATCAACTGGAAGAAGCAAAGAAACAAGTACAAGAAGCTGAAAGGCTGATGGAAGTTTTGGCCCTCCTGGAAAAACATGTAGGTGAAGCAAAAAAGGACAAAAATACCATAGCATACCAAATAGAAGAAAAAGATGAAGAAATCTTAAGATTGAAATCAGATGTTCCCTCTCTCAAGGCCCAAACATGTGAAGCAACAAGGAAGAAGGAAGAACTAGAGAACCATCTAGATAAGAAAGATGAAGAATACAAGATGATGAAAGAAGAAATTGATCTCCTATGGAAAGAAGTTGACTTGCTGAATAAGAGTTGAAATAGCTCTCAAACCCTTGATGACATCTTAAGTCATCAAATATCCCCTCTTGATAAATAAGGTCTTGGTTATATAGGTGAGCCCTCTAGGAAAATTAATGCAAACCTTAATGCACCAAATAACAAGGATGTTGAAAAGCTTGGAAGAGATGTTGATAACCCTAGTTCTAGTGAAAGCCAGAAGATTAATCCAGATAACCTTAAAGGAAACCCTACTCCAAGAAGGCATATAGAAAGTGTCAAGGATGCAAGAGGCAATGGATATCATCGAAGGATCTCAAGGCAAAGAGAATTTAGAAGTACATTAAGTTAAGCATCATGGTACCAAAGTATTTTTTTTGGTTATTGTTATTCTTGTACAAATTTTGGGCATATGGCAAAGGAATGTAGTGCATACAACAAAGGCAATTGTAATGGTCTCCATCAGTGTTCCATAAGCAATTTTGCAAGAGGAAATTATGTCTCCTCATTTATGTACAAAATTGAATGCTACAAATGTCATAATATTGGTCATATGGCTCGTGATCGTAACTTGAATTGGGCTCCTAAACAAGCTGAAAACATAACAACCAAGCATGAAAAGTTTAAACAAGTTTGGAGAACGAACCAAGTTGAAGCACAAGGAGATCACGTGGCATGTGTCTTGTATTAGAATAATGCTATTTTAAAGTTTAATGCTCTCTGTGATCTTATAAGCAGTTTCTTAGTAGAAACTTCTTGTTGCTATTTTTTTAGTAGAAACTTGCTGTTTCTATTTTCTAGTAGAAACTTGCTGTTTCTATTTTCTAGTAGAAACTTGCTGTTTCTACATTTGTATTATTTATTTGAGCTTCATTGCTCATTCATTCAATCAATTCATTTCATTGGAATCCATATGCGTGTTTTCGCCTGTTTTATGGTATCGGAGCTAGGTTATATTTTTTTTGGAAAATTTTTTCTTTGAAAATCAATTTCGTGGAGTCTGAAAAATCGTGGTTGTTTATTGGGCGTCACGATTTTTTTAATTGCAGTTTTTTTTAGCGTCAAATTTATTGTGCTGCTCTGAGGCAAAGCGAAATTACTCACTGCGGTTCGACCCTGTGAACAGTCAAGCAGAGATGAGAGCAAGGTCGAGGGTTCGAATCAGAGAAGCGAGTTTGTTGATGGGTTGAACTTGTAATTCGTGCTTGTTAGCGTGCCAATCGTAGTAGAAGAGACCCTTCTAGATCTTCTTGAAGTTGTGATCAGAAACGTGGGTCTGGGCTTCGAGCCATCTCCTGAGAAGCTTTATTGCTGTGTCGCGCGCCTTCTTGTTGCAGGAGGCCAAGTGCTTCGAAAACCCTACTATGTCCTCATTGTTATCTTAGGCCGCTTCTTTCCATTATCCCACAGTGAATGCAGGTGAAAATCAATAGCTTGAACTCGACTACACACACATATGACTTGCTTGCTGCCTGTCTGGATGACTTCCTAATCTTCACCGTTTCTTGGATCGTATTGGTCGAAAACTCGTGGACGCTTCGGGAGTTGAATTCTAGGCTGGAGATCTTTTGCTGGAGCCTCCACGACTTAGAATCTGAGTTGAAAATTCCTTCGCCGAGGAGATCGCAAAAGAGTGTTGCCATGCATATAACAAACGGTGTTTGATGTGTAACTGAAATTCTGTAATTTTCGACTAAGCATCACAGTACCTCAAGAGAAACTCGAACTCAATATTTTCGTCATAGCACAAGTTTTGCGCTCCTCTAATCTGACGCCCGACGTAAAATCCAAGCCGGAATTCCATGATAGTCAACACACTTTTACGGTGGCATTTCCTTGTCCTGGTGCTAAGCAGAGCTGCACATGTTCCAAAACTGTGCGAGGGTTCTGTTTCGTGGGCAGCTTGTGGTTTATTTCAGTGTATTTCGAATTTAAACGAAATTCTAATTCCGGTGGCTCCTTTTTCGACAAAGGTATTTTTTTTTTCATTTGTCGAAATTTTTTTCCGATTACAGATTTGATGTGGGTTTTGTGATATCTCAACTGGGTAGTCGTCCGAATTTTCTGGGCACATTGTTTTCTGTGCCTCGATTTTTGAGTTAATAGATTTGAAATTTTGTTTCCAGCACCTGTCAGTTTTTGTCCGGGTCAGCCGACATCTGCATTGAAATCCATGCCGGACCCTTTTGTTGTTTTTCGTGTCTTGGGAATGTGCAGATGGCCTCACTAACCAATTTGATGTTGGAAGGCAGTCATCGCTTTAATGGCACCAATTATAATATCTGGAAACAAAGAATGTTGACCATTTTTGAATATAGGCATCTTGACCAACGTGTTTTGGGGAAAGAGCTCAAACCTGGTATAGTTGGTGTTGATCAAGATAAGTTTGATGATCGAAATCGAGAGGCTGTTATGCTTCTCAAACTCTCTGTGACTGATGATCAGTTACTGCAGATTCCTTTCGGCAAGACAGCTGCCGAAATCTAGCAGTATTTGAAGGAATTGCACGAACATCCGACAAGAGCTGAGCTTTTTTTCTCAAGAATCAGTTGTTCTCCATCATGATGGAAGAACATACGTCTTTACAGGAACATCTTAAGACATTCGAGATCAGCTCGAAGCCATTGGTCTGACCATGGAGGAAGAAGATATGGTAGTCATCACTTTGAAAAGTCTACCAAAACCTTATGAGCACTTCATAGAAACACTCAACATTACCTCCACTATTGTTGATCTGAAGTTTCCAGAGTTATGCACCAAACTCATGCAGCTGGATCGTTGGAAACAACAGTTTGGTAGTAGTGCTTCGTCAGCCTCCTCAGAAAATGCTTTTGCTGCCAAATATCAGTCCTCTCAGTCCTTTCAACCTTATGATCCTGCTAAAAAGAAAAATGTGCAGTGTAATTACTGTCGCAAGTTCGGCCACATGAAGAAAGATTACCGACAGACGATTGCTTCTGAATAGAAGAAGCAGGGAGGGTCTTATTAGCAAGCGAATGTTGTTGAACATTTTGAGCAGAAGGAATTTGCTTTTTACGCCTTTATGGCTAAGAGGTCCTTAGATCATGCCCCGTATTCTGCCTGGTACATTGACTCTAGTGCATCACGTGATTTTTCTCATAGGCATGACTGGTTTATTGACTTCTCACCTTTCAGTGATTCCGTGGTATTCAGCGGAGGTGAAGAGTACACAGTGGTTGGCAGAGGTACAGTTCAGATCCAGTCTGGTGGGCGCACACTCATCTTCCTGAATGTGTACTATGTTCCTGGTATGGAAATTAGTTTGCTGTCTGTCAGCCAGATTATGAGGAACTCTCCTCAGCTTGATGTAATGTTCAGTGTGCACATTTGCTCCATTATTGACAGGGAGACTCGTCTTACGGTTGCTATTGGCCTAGAGGATCATGGTCTATACAGGCTTCTTGACACTGGCGATTCTCTAGAAGTGGCTCTAGCAGCTCGTGTTTCTCCCACCAGCGCTCTGTGGCATCAGAGATATGGGCATCTAAACATTTAGTATCTCTCAGCTATCTCGGGAGGGACTTGTGTCAGGATTACCTGATATTCAGACTTAGCAGTTGAGAGTGTGCGGCGCTTGTCAAGCTGGCAAGCAACATCGGTCTTCATTCACGGATGGAGAATCTTGGCGCGTGTTATGTAAAAATTAGTTAGATTAGGTTTATTATTTAATTTTCAGTTAAATTAGATGAAAGGGCACGATCATAAGATCATGCCCTTTCCCCAAAGGGTGTCCATGGTGGTATATAAGCCAGGAACCCCATTTGTAATCAGCATCATTTGTCTATTCATCTTTTTAATAAAATATTTATGCATATATTTCTGCGTATCATAAATTCTCTGTTTCATCCACCAGAATTAGATGATGAAAGTATTCCGCAAGTGTCATTATCAGCTATGACAGGTATATCACAACTGCAAACTTTAAAGTTAAAAGGACACATTAAGAAGAACAACGTGGTGGTTCTCATTGACTCTGGTAGCACACACAATTTTTTGGATGCAACCGTGGCAAAGAGACTCAATATTTTTTCATTTCCCTTACCAAACATGAAGGTGATGGTAGCAGACGGTAAGAAGATTGAAAAGGTGGGGAAATGCCATAAGGTTAAATTGCAGATTCAAGACTTCAGTTTAGAGTCTCCGTTTTTCACAGTGCCATTAGGAGGAGTAGATGTAGTCTTAGGTATCCAGTGGTTACGAACCTTAGGTACTTATGCCGCCAACCACCAAGTACAGTTTATAAAATTCAAATGGGGAGGTTAGAAGTACAAATTACACGGATTCCAAGCACCAGAAAATCAAATTGTATCATCATCGCAGATGATGAAGATGATTCGAAAGGGAGCACCCGCTTATGTAGTACAATGTCATCAGTTAGAAATGTTATCTGCAAATATGACCAGTGAAGAGTCACCAAAGATACAAGATCTAATTAGGAAACATGAAAAAGTATTTCAAGACCTACCTCTAAAGATGCCGCCTAATAGGGAAATTGAGCATACAATAGAAGTTAAGGCAGGATCAGACCCGATCAACATTAAGCCATACCGATATCCACATCACCAAAAAACAGAAATCGAGAGATTAATCCAAGACCTCTTAAGGTGTGGAATCATCTCAAAAAGTAAAAGTCCTTACGCTGCTCCAGTGGTGTTGGTAAGGAAGAAAGATGGGTCATTCAGGCTATGTATTGACTATAGGGGATTAAACAAAATAACCATTAAAAACAAGTTCCCAATCCCCTTTATCGACGAAATGTTTGATGAGCTACATGGCACAAGGTATTTCTCAAAATTGGACTTAAGATCAGGCTAAAAACAAGTTCCCAATCCCCTTTATCGACAAAATGTTGGATGAGCTACATGGCACAAGGTATTTCTCAAAATTGGACTTAAGATCAGGCTACTATCAAGTTAGAATCAGATTAGAGGACATACCAAAACGACATTCCAAACACACAAAGGTCACTATGAATTTAAAGTAATGTCGTTTGGATTAACCAATGCACCAACAACGTTTCAAGCAACTATGAACGAATTATTTCGCCCACATCTTAGAAAGTTTGTATGAGTATTTTTTGACAATATTCTAATATACAGTAAAACTTGGAAGGAGCACTTGCAACATTTGGACAAAGTTCTCACACTACTTAAAGAACACCAATTTTACGCAAAAAAATCCAAATGCACCTTTGGAAAGGAAGAAGTAGAATACCTTGGACACATTATATCCCATGAAGGCGTCAAGGTGGACCCTGACAAAATCAAAGCTATAAAAGAATGGACCAAACCTGCTAATATATCCAAGCTAAGAGGGTTCTTAGGTTTGACTGGATATTACCGAAGATTTATTAAAAACTATGCACATATAACTGCACCTCTAACAAATCTTTCAAAGAAGAATTCGTTTCTATAGGATGAGGAAGCAGGAAGGTGTTTTGAAAAATTAAAGGAAATTATGTCTAATGCTCCCGTATTAGCAACACTAGATTTTTCTAAGCCATTTATCATTGAGTTTGATGCTTCCGGATTCGGTATAGGTGCAGTATTAATGCAACAAGGACATCCAATAGCTTTTGAAAGTAGGAAGCTCAACAAAAGAGAACGCCTCAAATCCACATACAACAAGGAAATGCTCGCTATCATGCACGCACTAGCTAAGTGGAGGCAATATCTTTTGGGAAGTAAGTTTTCTATTCGAACAGACCATAACAGTCTCCAGCATCTCCTTCAACAAAAAACACTTTCTGAAGAACAACAAAAATGGATTGAAAAAATTGCCGCTTTTGACTTGGAAATACTACATAAAAGAGGTAAAGACAATGTAGTAGCCAATGCCTTATCCAGGAAAGATGAAGAACCAACACTACTTCAAATGCTCGGTTGTTGTTCCTGAGTGGCTTATACGAAAAATTTCGAAGGTGAGTTATGCCAAGGATCCAGACAGTAACAGCAAATAATCAATTTAAACCTTCCCAAATAACTCAAAATTTGAGTGGAAGAATGATATCCTATGGTATAAGGGAAGAATATATCTAAGTACAAATTCCAAGTTTAAGTTTAAGATACTCAAGGAATTACATGACTCACCGTCAGCTGGACACGTAGGATTCTTTAAGACTTACTACAATGCACATCAATCCTTCTTTTGGGAGGGAATGAATCGTGAAATTCAGAAGTATGTAGCAGAGTGTGACACATATCGAAGGAATAAAATCGAAAATATTACGACACCAGGATTACTGCACCACTTAAACATTCCAAATCAGAAGTGGGAAGAAATCTCAATGGACTTTATCGAAGGATTACCAGTATCTGAAGGCAAGGACAAGATTTTCATAGTAGTCGACAGACTCACCAAATATGCTCACTTTATGGCAATAAAGAAGTCATACTCAGTGTCAGGCCAGGGTAACTCCAGAATGAGCGAGAGAAACTGATATCTTATTCATTTAGCTAATACATATTTATATACAAACATGACGGATCAGTTCATCTTCCTGATGACTGTCCAGTTTACCCATCCGTTTCGGATTAGGTGTCAACATTCCCCCCCTTAATCTGAAGGGATGTTGGTGAGTCCAAGCATTGTTCTGAATCTTTCAAGCT
>APFE030926937.1:154275-222318 GCA_000404065.3 Pinus taeda | reverse complement strand
CTTCTATGGGGCACAATAGTAACAATATGGGCACTGCATGGGTACATCAATATAATAAGTGGGTTGTACTAATAACAAGAAGGGGTTACACTAGTAGTATAGGGGCCTAACATAGTCCTCCAACAAAATCCATGGAAACACTTTCCCAAGTCTGAGAAGGAGCTGGTAATGGAGTGAACAAGCCTAGTTTTCTTTTTTTGGGTTTCCTTTTAACACACATAGTACACTCTCTTCCATATCTAGAAACTCTCTCATTCATTTTTGGCCAATAACAAAATCTTTGCAGCTGTGCAACTGTTTTACTTACCCCAAAGTGACCTGATATCAGAGAAGTGTGTGCTTCTCTAATTATCTTTACTCTTTCAGTTTGTGAAATGCATAACTTCCCACAATTGTATAAGAGTTGGTCCTTTACTTGATAATCCAATTCTTCTATTATTTTGCCTTGACTTGAAGTTGCATATACATCTTTGAAGTCTATATCTTGAGCATATTGTTCAATGTAGCTTTCATGTAGCACAGAATTATGCTTTAAGTATAGTAGATGCATTTATAATAGGTCTAGATAACATGTCTGCAACTTTATTATGTATGCCCTTTTTATATCAGATGACTAAATGAAACTATTGTAGAAAACCCATCCATCTATAGTGTCTTAATTGCTGCAACTTAGTTTGGGAGTGTAGATATTGAAGTGGTTGATGATCAGTATGTATTACTGTCTCTTTGCCCATTAAGTAATGTTTCCACTTCTTCACACTCTGAACTAATGCATACAATTCTTTATCATATGTAGTATAGTTAACTAATGCAGGATTAAAAGTCTCAGAATGATAACATATGGGTTTACCGTGTTGTGTCAACACTGCTCCCATGGCATAGTCACTGGCATCTGTTTGGATCTCAAATGGTCTTTGAAGATCAGGTAGTGCTAATACATGTGCTATACTAATCTTTTCTTTCAAGGTGTCAGAGGATTTCTGATGTTTGCCTCCACACTGAAACACCTTATTCAATCCTGTTAAAGCATGTAAGGGAGCTGCAAATGAGGAAAAGTTAGAAATGAACTTTCTCCGATATTGTGTTGCTCCTAAGAAGCTTCTAACTTTTGTAGCAGATTTTTGTTTAAGCTAGTTTATAATGGTTGCCACCTTAGAGGGATCTATCTTCAATTCATCACCCCCTATTATATGACCCAAATAATTCAGAGATGTTTTGCCAAATTCACATTTTGAGAGTTTAACATGAAGTTTATCTCTTTTCAAAACATCTAGTGTCTACTTAACATGCTTTAAGTGTTCTTCCCACATTTTACTAAAAATTAGAATGTCATCCAGACACACAATAACAAAATCATCAAGAAAAGGCCTGAGTACATCATTCATTAATCTCATGAAAGTAGCAAGAGCATTCGTTAAGCCAAAAGGCATAACCAGCCACTCATACAATCCCTAATTCGTTTTGATAACAGTCTTCCATGAATCTTGTTCTGTAACTTTGACCTGATTGTATCCACTGTGCAAGTCTAGCTTGGAGAAATAAACAACTTATTTCAATTGATCTAAAAGATCATCTATGTGAGGAAGGGGATAACGATTTTTTATTGTTATCTTATTCAGTGCTCGGTAGTCAATGCACATTCTCCACGAGCCATCTTTCTTTCTCACCAAAACGATTGGTGACACACATGGTCATCTTCTAGGTTTGATGAACCCCTTCTCGAGCAACTCCTACACCTGCTTCTTGATTTAAGCATTCTCCAAAGCAGACAACCTATAGATTCCAATATTAGGCAATGGAGCATCTTGCTGCAAAATAATATCATGCACTATTTCCTTTTTGGGTGGCAGACCTTTAGGTTCTTGAAACCAAATATCATACTCTCAAACAACCTTTTCTATATCAACTTGTTGTTTAGCATTACAACCCTCAAATACATTGGTTTTATCGGGTTTCTTTTGCTTTACAACTATCAGTAAGAATTGTTTGCATAAATTTATCATTCTTTTCATCTTCCCTGAGTTTATGAGAGCATAATTATTCTTGAGCTTATTAGCTCTTACAAAGTATTCGATTCCATATTTAACAAGTAGATACTTGTTCTCATCTCTATAGAAAATAGTTTTCTATCATACAAGTAAAGACTTCCTAAAAAAATTGCACATATATCAAAAGGAATTATGTCTAACTCAACCTCATCTACAAATGCTAACCCAAGAGAAAACTTGAGTTTGCACTGTCTAGTCACTTGTAGTTGTACTTTATCGTTCAACCATCCTAATGGGTATGGTTTCTTATGAGGTGTAGTTCTAATCCTAACTTCTTTACAATTGCTTCAAAAATTAAATTTACTTGTGAGCCACTATCAAACAAAGTATCAATCTTTTGATGTTTGGAAATAACTCTAATATGGAAAAGCTCATGTCCTTTTCTCTCATTTTCTTCATCAATAATAGATTGTGCAGAATTACTAGTAGATGCTTCAGAATTCTTACCTTTTATACCTATGGCCGCAATGGTTGTTTCATCTCATGAGTCTGACCCCAAATCTTTCTGAATAGCTACAATAGTCTTCTTCTTTTTGCCCTCGAACTTCATAGGTCTCAGCTTTGGGTGCAGAATCCAAAAATTCTCATCACCATGCCCATCCTTTTTACAGTGAGTGCATGAATCTTTACCCTTCTGTGTAGTGTTAGCCTTCCTTGCTTTCCACTTCTGCTTTCTTTTCGCCTTGCTCTTGCTTGCAGTGGGTTGGGATGATCCCCCAACTTCTGGATTTCCATTCTTTCCTCTACCTTCTAGATGAGTAGCTTATACAGATACCTCATCTATACTAGTGGGATTAAACATGAGGATTGTATGCCTCATGTAGCTATTGTTAGATCCTAAATCTACCTTAGGATGAGAAAGGTAGTATTTAGGACAATATTAAACCACACTTAACCTGGTAGCTAGCCCTACCAGGTCGAGAGAGGGCTCTCTCCTGGTCAATCTCAGCAAATTATGATCGATTATGGCTTGAGATGACTCATAGAAATATTTACCTTAGGCTAGGTATGTGTGTGAATGACAAAGATGTTTTGTTGGCTCAGATGGAAAGGTAGATTTTGGGTGCGGGGAATGAGGCTCAGTCTTGCAGAGATCTCAATGGGGAAAGGTAGGAAACTAGTTTTGGCACTTCGAATTGAATGAGATGGAAGGATTAGGCAGGTGAGAAGATGAAGAGGGCAAGAAACTCCATGGGTCCTCTTCAAACAACTGAAAACATAAAAAACTAAAGCAAGCCCAAGGTGGAGCACTGCAATTTCAATGGATTCTACCTTTCTCCCTTGATTGATTTAGCTAAGAATAAACGAGATAGATAATGGCATACAATCACATAAATAAATTCACAATTAAAAGAAAGCACTGTACCAAGACAAATTTCCACATGAATCCCAAAGAGTGCTGCAAACCTCGGTTTCAATTCCTTGGCCAAAATGTTGATATGAGTGTACAATGAAGCTCAAGGCTTTCTCAAAAGTCCAACCATGCTAATGACTGAAAAATCACAAGATATAGACAAACCATAGCTCATCCTAGCCTATATGGGTCGAGATCACTATTTTAGGAGTTGTTCCAACTAATTCTAAACTGAGAACTAGAAATCAGGCAGTGGAATAGCTTGCCTCTAGAAACTAGGGAACTGATTGATTCAGTTTCAAACAACTTTTTAAAAGATGAATCTACCTCCATCAGAGAAAATTTGACATATTTACATCATGATTCATGAATTTACATTAAATTACATCACAAATTTGACATCAAGGAGGAGAAAAAGTCAAATTGTCAAAAGCTAGGTGAAAAATGGAGCATTCTTGGTCAAATTGGGACAAATTTCCTCTATGCACCATGCCAAATTCTCTATGCGTAGTGCCTATTTGGAGCCACTTTTGGAGGCCTTCCCAGTATCCAAATTCACTCCAAGTATGCTTGCTACAAAGTTCTGCCTATCTGCTTTCCAACCCAAGTAGAATTTTTGAATTTGGCCTCCATTTTCCCCTCCAAACTTCAGTTCTCCCAAAACTGCTTCTTGTGTGTCAAAATAGGGGCAGTAAGGTCATTTTTGAGTGTTTTTTACCTTTTTGAGGGCTCAAAACTTGTCAAAATTTCTTGGCCATTGGTAGGGAATCATATTTTTCCATGCCAAATCCAAAAATCCTAAGTTTTTTTCATTTGGAGGCTCCCATCAAAAGTGAGCGCCAGTTGGCGTGGCGCATAGGGCAGAAAACTCTGTTTTTTGTGCCAAAAATTTCAAAAATACAAAAAGTGCCTCAAATTTTTTGAAATTTGGGCTGTGTCTTCTCCATCAAACATTGTGTTGGGCCAAGGAATCCTCAGCCAATATCTGAAGTCTATCATGCTACTTTCGCCTCCTTGATGCCTTTTTCAACTTTGCCTTTAAGCTCTTGATTCTTGCCTTGCAAACTTTGTTCCTCGCCATGTAGTGATAAGCCATATGACTCAATAATGTCTTGTCCTTGTTGGCCTCCTCCAACAACCTCTCTAAGTGGATATTGGCTCTTTCAAGCCAAGATTCCCGATCAACATTGATCTCTTGCTCAAGTGAAGTGATCTCCACCCTCTTCCTTTGGAAAGCTTGGCGGTTTTCCCGTATGTTTTGCAATTCCATAATCACTTGCTAATCATCAAGTTGCTTATTCCTTTGCTCCAAGTACTTTATTATCCACTTATCCCTTTCCAAATTCAAGGACAAGGAATTGATGTCCGCCTGCTGCTCTTGGATGACTTCTTTGAGATTTGAGCCTTGTGGGCCCAAATCCCTATCATCACCCTCGATGAGATTGAACTCGGTCTCCCACTCACCTAATGGTCCCTCATCCTATAATGGTCTCTTGCCTTTATCTTGAACCTGTTGTGTTGATGAAGGAAGCGAGACCCCTTCCACCCCGGGTGGAGATAATACTCGCTTTGCTGCTGTGAAAAACCATCTAGTGCCCTTCTGATAAGTGATAAACACATGCATACTAGCGGTTTGTGTCTCATGACCTTCATGTTGATATGAAGGTTCGCCTGTCTCATGAAAAACCTCTAGAGGTCCCTGAGGAGCTGTGAAAAACTCACAAGAAATGAAATCATCCCAAGTGATGCCTTGAAAACCAAGTTGATGGATGACCACAATCTTAATGAGAGAAAAATGGTAAATGTTGTTGAACTGTTGTTGTGGAGTCTTTTGTTGTACTAGGGTGATCATCTTCTCAATGTTTCGGCACATGAAATAAGGGAGATTCATCATCCATACCCTGGTAAAATGCATCAACAAATTGATATGATAGGCATATAAATGGGAAAACCGGCCCTCACAGCTGAAATACTTCATTATCAGTTTCATCAAAGGAGCATAGGAATCTTTCAAGTACCGAAAAGGAAAAACTTTGTTGAGTTGTCTTAAATAACCGGGCTTGACGTATGGTTCATAATGTTGCCTGTCAATTTGTTGCCTTTTGTTCTATTTCTCTCCAATGTTAGGAATACCGGTTGCGAGAGAAATAGATTCTGGTGTTTAAGTAAATGTTACACTAGCTAGAGTGGCTTGACCATCATGTAAATGAAGCACAAAGAAATGGGCCAAATCATGGTGAAACGGGACTCTAGCAACCATCTCACATAACTCATAGTAGGACTGGTGCTGGAAACATTTGATGGTGAGAGGCCAGGCCTGTAACTCAGCAAGAGTAGTAGGTTCTTCTCGAATATGTTTGCCACCTCTATGAGGCCTCCTTGGTGCATGTACCTCTGTAGGAGAATCACTGTGTGTCTCCTCTTCATGATCATATGAAGGATCAGACTCCATCTTTGCTAGTGGGTGAGCTGTGTTGATGAGGAATAGGAAATCTATGGTGTTTCTTGATTTTTTGCCACCAAGGGAAAAATATGTGAGGGACTGTGGAGGGAGGAAAAAATAAGGATTTTAGAACTGTTAGGACAGGGTTTAGTTAGAGAAACAAGGGATTAGGGAGTGATTTGGGAGTTTTTGGTATAACACTAGGGTTTGGAAATTTATATTTTAGGAGTTGGGAAATTGGAATTGAGATAGGGATAGATGATTTTTTAGGAATATGGGAGTTTACAGAATAGGTGAATAAGGTGAAAAAATGAGTGAAGGAGTGAAAAGGTGAGGGAATGGGAGAATAGACTTGGTAGCCAAAATAATCAATGAAAACACTAGGCAACAATTTCTTGAGAAATGGAAAGAATGTAGGGTTTGATTTTTCCTTTAGAAAATCACCATAAACTTTACAAAAAGATCTTTTACTAGCAATGAAGAGATCGTGGCTTACTTGCACAATAGGAGTCGTGAACAATTTTGGTAATTTTGAGAGTTTTGGAGCGAAACGGGCTTGGCAGCTCTATGCGCCGTGCCTCAAACCCAACGCGCCACGCCTTGTGTGTGCGTCACGCCCATTCAGTTTTGCACTGGAAATCGTGACCCTATGCACTGTACCTTCCACCCAGTGCGTCGTGCCTCCGATTTTGCACAATTTTTCCCCTAGCATCATTTGTTTTCTCACACACGACCTTGCTTTGCTCACACTTTGTTTTTTGAATGCAAATGAGTTTTTGATTTGAGGAAAACAATTATATATAATGAGATTTTAATTTTTGATGCATAAAAACCCACTTTTATAATGTTTGGAACATGACTTGACTTTTTAACTCTGTTTTTTGAGCTTTTGACTTTATTCGAGCTCTTTGATGAACTAAATGGCTTGCTTTTGGTTTGCTTTGCAAGGGGTTGGAGCTACTGAGGCTAGGGAAAGTGACCAG
The DNA here is from genome assembly GCA_000404065.3 of Pinus taeda. NCBI lineage: Eukaryota > Viridiplantae > Streptophyta > Pinopsida > Pinales > Pinaceae > Pinus > Pinus taeda. Next base: position 215,490 of record APFE030926937.1, on the reverse strand, counting down.
GGTTTCCATTGAACTGATTTACATATGAAGGAAATGAACTTACATGAATTTGTACAGTAAAATCTAAAGTACTATGTTTTTCCTCAAAACAGAATTTTGAGGAAAAAAACATCTTTGAACAATTGATTATGAAATTTATTGATACTGGAACCTCCTCATGTGCCTGTTGACTATTATTGGACATTTTGCAAACCTCTTTGATGAAACCCTAGACCTAATGACAGTGAAACCATAGAAAAGACTTTTTCCTAATTTTGAAGTCAAAAAGTGACTGCAAATGATCTTTATAAGTAAAAATAAGCTAGTAGGTAAATGACATGAGGGAAACTGTAGGATAAGCCACTACCATCAGATGATCCATGCTCCTAATGGAATGAAGCTGACTGGATGGGACACCTAATATGCAATGCAACAAGAGGATTTGATCTCTGATGGAGGGATGAAGATACCGACACTAACATTGGCTCCAATGGGGATGGTAGCTCCTTGGAGGTACCAAGAACTACAGATCTCTAGGAAAGTAGGCAGTGCCTTCGTCCATTGGGCTATGGAGACAATAACATCGACAAATCAAAACCAAAATCTTAACTCAATTTCAAGACTGAAATCGACTAAAAGACGTGACTCGAACAGACCAAACCAAAACTAAAATCAAACCCCATTTTTATAGCCTTCACCCCGGGCCCCAAAATAAAGAATGAAAACAACACACACTTGCAATGGAATTTAAACAATCCGATATGTACAATAATGAGTATGACACCAAAAAACACTTCACAAATAATACCTTTTGAGTAGCCGACAGTTGACCGGCCCACTAGGATAGTCTTCGCCATTCATTTCTTACAAAAGGAAGCATTTTGGCCCTGATATGCAGTGATCCGTTAAGGTCTTTCCAAAGATTTTCAAACTTGCCATGTTTACCCTTCTCTTCGTTCCTTACATCCCATTTTAGTACTATATCTTCTATTTCGAACTTGTCCGCCTTTGCCTTTTGATCATATATCTTTTTGATTCTCTATTGTAGCTTCTAAGTGTTCTGAAATACCTCCTCTCTAATTTGCTGCAAATGAACCATTTGATTGATTTTCCGCTGCAAACTATCATCTTCGTTGGCTGCCTCTTGCAGAAGTTTGACCACCAGGACTACTAGAGAGGTTGGGAAGATTGTGTCCACACCGTACACAAGCTTGAAAGGAGACATGCCTATAGATTTCTTTTGAATTACCCTATCTGCTCAAAGCGCGTTGACCAGCTTCTTGTGCCAACTTTTCTTGTTAGTTTCCAGCAGCTTTTTGATAATGTTGACCAAGGATTTATTTGAGGATTCCACCAATCCATTGCCTTGTGGGTAATAGGCAGTCGAGTGCCCCAAAGTGATTTGATACTTATGACAAAAGTCAATCATTATTTTATATTTAAAGGTTTCTGCATTGTCCATGATCAGCTTATTTAGATAGCTAAAATGAGACAAAATGTTGTTTTCAAGAAATGAGATAATTACCGAATCAGTGACATGTCTTGTGGGAAACGCTTCAATCCATTTGGTGAAATAATCTGTCACTGTGAGGGTCCACTTATGCTGTGCTGAAGAAGAAAGATGGATATCACCAATGAAATCCAAACCCCACTGCTGAAATGGAGCACTTACTTCAATGGGCTTGAGTGGTAAAGGTTGCAACTTCCTCTTACCTTGAAAAATCTGACATCCGTGACAACTTGCTACTGTTTTGTACACATCAGCAAAAAGAGTTGGTCAATAATACCCTACTCTCAAGATTTTATTTGTTGTTGTCTTCCAAAAAAGATGGCCTCTACAATCTCCTTTGTGAAAGTCTTCCATAACATGTTTTGCCTCTTATTCCACTAAGCAATAGAGCAAGACACTACCGGGTCTTTCCAATAGAGTGCACCATTCGTGATACAAAACTTGGCAGCCTTCAATTTTAGTGTCCTACTTTTGTTCTTAGCCATTCCAGGTGGTGATGACAAATTTTGGAGTACCTAAACAATGTCCGAATACCAAGGAGAAATCAGAAAAAAATTATGATACCTGAGCGGGTAGATTCTCTTCATCTTCCTTAGACATGGCAACAATGAGATTACTTTCCAAGGCATGAAAATTTGACTCAGCCATTAGTTTAGCCAGCTCCTGTCCTTTAATGAGCTTTGTTGGTTTGATCTCCACGTCAAACTTCAACAAGGTAGTAATCCATTTACCTCTCCTCCCTTCTGGATCTGTTTGCACTAAGACATCCTTAACATCAGCATTAGGGACATAAGCAAGGATGTGAGAATGCAAAATATAAACCCGAAAATCTTTCCATTCTTTTACCAAACCAAGGGCATGTTTTCCAATAATATTATACTTCAATACCACATCCCTTATTGTTCTGCTGAAAAATGTAATTGGTTTCTCAAGATGGTCTCTTTTCTGCATCAAGACCGCTGCCATAGTATGATCCAAGGCAAATGAAAATAAAATAAAATCCTAAGTATAGTCTAGGTTGATCAAAACTGGAGTTGAAGAAAGGGCCAATTTCACCAAATTGAAATACTTAATTGCTTCCTCAGTCCATCTAACTACACTATCTTTTTTGAGCATGTTTGTGATTTCCCTTAAATGTTCTGCAAGATTAGGCACAAAGCGACGTAAGAAATTCATCTTACTGTTAAATGATTGGATTTCTTTCTTACTTCGTGGAAAATCAATCTTTTGAGTGGCCTCCACCTGACCTGGATCGATGCGTATGCCCTCCTTTGATATAATATGCCCGAGAAGCTTGCCTTCATCCATAGCAAACAAACTTTTCTTTGGATTGAGAGATATGCCATACTTCCTACACCGCTTAAATACAATCTTCAATGATAAAGGTAATCTTCATCTGAATTAGAGAAAATAGTCAATTCATCAAGATAAACAACTAGAAAGACATATTTTTCATTAGAAAATGTGATATCCATCGCCTACTGAAAGGTTGCACCAACATTTTTCAATCCAAAAGGCATCTTTGCATAATGAAAAGTTCCCCACAGAGTGGTGAACATTGTTTTGTCTCTATCATCCTCATGGACCAGAATTTGGTTATAACCCGAATAACCATCGAGTAGAGACATCCGAGATGCTCCAACTACTCTCTGAAGTATGTGATCCATCTTAGGCAATGGATAGTTGTCTTTCAAATATACTTTGTTAAGATTTCTAAAATCAATACATAGCCAAATCTCACCTGTTTTCTTGCGCAGGGGCACCAAGTTTGAAATCCAATCTGAAAATCTTATGGGGACAATGATGCCAACTTTATACAACCAATTCACTTCCTTCTCAATTGAGGGCAGCAACTTTGGATTTATTCTTCCTAACTTTTGACGAAAATGCTTTTGATTTGGCTTGATCGGGATGACATGCTAAATTATGCTTGTATCATATGACTTCAAATTTGAATAATCCCAAGCAAATACATCAGTAAAAGAAGACATTAAACTGATATACTTTTGTTTTACCTGTGGAGGCAACACCTTTGATAATTTCACCATTTTAGGATTTTCAGCTGATCCAATGTTCACATCCTCAACTCCTTTCTCGGTTAGCAGCAAGCTCGGTTTTCGATCCACATCATCCTAATCGAACAGCTCCTCTAAAGGTATTAGACCTTTAGGAATGATGTTTTCTTTGAGCTGCAAAACTTCCATCTGATTGACTTCTATATCCACCTCACCATCATCATACTCTACATCAATAGAAGTGCCTTTGAATTTACCTTCATTTTGGAGAAATTCATCGATCTCATGATCATCTTCAAACACTTGCCAATACCTTTGATTTTCGGGGACAGCTGGGTGATGTTTCACATGAATCTCAAACTTGTTGTTTGAATTCATTGGAATTTTCGAATTACTTGCTGCTGTTGCAAGTGAATCTGCAATGACATTCTGAACACGAGGAACACATGTCAAAGTGTAATCTGAAAATACTCTCAAAATATCTAGTACCGTATTTCGGTAGGCCCACATTCAAGGATGCTTAGCTTGGTATTCCCCTTTCACTTGCTTGATAACTAACTCGGAGTTGCCATACACTGAAATCCTTTTGGCATTCAACCTTCTAAGAATTTTCAAACTAGCAATTAAAGCTTCATATTCAGCCTCATTATTTGAACAGTCAAAAGCTAGTTTATAAGAACAGACCCTTACATTGCTTGGCACATTCTTTGGGGTGAAAATAGAGCTGTGTATCCAAATGCCAATTCTAGTGCCTTCCCTTCCTACCGCGCCATCAAAATCCATGCTCCACAGGCCTGCTTCATCCTCTTCCAAATGCTGAAATTTTGTTTGTTCTATTTCTCTTCCTTGTTTTCCATCAATATGTTGCTACTGTCGAAAGGCTGATTTCTTAGCGGTACAATCAAATATTTGTCTTTCTTGCTTGAAGACCACTATGAAATTTTCATTGATCTCGGGAATGTCTTCTACTTCAGCTACTTGGCTATTTACATCATTAAAGCTATATGAATACAAAAGAAATGATTCTAAATCAGTATGTACATAGTTGATTGGATGATTTACCGATTTCTCCTTGCCAGTGATCATGTACTTCATCTTTTGTTCCCGGTATAGATTCCTCATCTGACCGAACACGGGAATGGAAGCATAGGAAAAATCAAGCTGCATTGTCCCTTTAATCTTTGCTCCTCAAGATCTGGAAAGAAGCATGCCAAATCTAGGAGGTATATCCACTGCAACCACATCCATCAAAACATTTTTAGCCGAAATTTAATCCAAACTAACCACCAAATCCTTGATAAGGCCAATGCACCTTACTCTACCAAAATCAAAAGAGTAAAGGTCATGATAATTTCTAGTGATATCAAATCCAAATTTCTCCATGATTGCCTTAGGCGTGAGATTATGAGAAGCTCCAAAATCAAACATAGCATTGTGTAACACATAGTCATGCACCCTGAGACTGATGTAGAAAGGAGCCACATCACTATCTTGAGACTGACCTTCCAATGCTAGCCCAGAAATAAATTCAAGTCTATCATATTCCACGTTCACCATGTCGGATGATGGATCTAAATTCAGAATCTTAGACATGTAACCTTTATAATTTAAATTCTTCATCAACTTAGTCAAAGGAATAGGTATTTTTTAATTAGAAATTTTACTTTCTAAGTTAAAAACTGAAACTTTTTCTACCTCTTTCGCTGAAATATCCTTCTTTTCAGTTTTCTCCTTTGACACACTTGGCTGATTGGATCTTTCACTTGCTGATGGAGTTTTGTTGGTCGTAGGATCGATTGTCTCTTTTCCCTTTTTCTGCACAATGGGAGGATCATTCTTTGGCGCTACTGTCTCCTTCCTTTTCTGAATTGGATTTATGGGCACATCTCTACTTTTGAGTGAATATTGTCACTGCTGGGCTGATAAAGAATTCACGTATCCTCTTTGGTACTCATCAAACTCTTCCTCAAGAACTGTCTCATTGGCCAAAATGAAATTTTCGTCCCTTTGTATGGCTGAATTCTCCGAGTACTCCTCATTTTCGATAATGAAAATAGGCATATCATCGGGTGTAAAGAAATGATTCTCTTCTCCAATCACATTCTCCTCCTCATTTGATTCCGGACCATGTACAAAATTCTGCTATAAGGGAGTCTTCACTTGTTGCTGCGCTGCTTGGTGTTGTATCCGATACTCTCTTTGTTTGATTCTAAATTGTGGCTGCTGTTGGCCATGGAAGTTAGGATTTCTGACTTGTGTTTCAGGCTTGTCAAGTTTCAATCTATCAAACATTTGCTCCATCCTCCAAAGCACTTGATCTGAAGTAGAAACATCTTCCTTTATTGTGACTTTCTTTTCAGCTCTTGCTCTAGCTCTCTTGGCAAGCAGATTTACTTCAACATTGATTGCAATCTTCTACATGTCTTCCAAAGTGGCTGGATCTATCTCTCTTAATTGATAGGCAAAATCAGGGTCAAAGCCATCCGGAAACTTTATCAAAGCCAGCCCCATAGGTGGCTTTATATGATCAGGATTTGCATTGTAGACAGAATTGAATCTAATACAATAGTCTTGGATAGACTCACCAACATTCCACTTGATGTTCTGATATTCGGAAAGGATCTGAAGAGGATTTTTCTTCACTTCCCAATGATCCAAGAATTGTCTCTGCAGATTGGCCAATGTAGTGATACTTGTAGCAGGAAAAGCTTTGAACCATTTCCTTACTTCACCACCAAAGTTTTGTATAAACAATCTCATTGTCACGTTTTCTACATCAATCTCATGAAGATCAAAGAAATCCGTCATTCTATCCACATGTTGCTGAGCTATAACACTGTGAGGAGTGCCATCAAATGAAGGAATTTTTCTTTGATAATCGGTGGGCATATCATCTAAATTTTGAGGTAGCACAAGGGGTGCAAAATGAGTAGACATTGCTCTTGGTGGATTTCCAATCGGCCTTGGAGATGTTGGGGGAGTGGGTGCAGATGGTGTATGGGGTGTATGAGGAAGTGTGTGTGGAGGTGAAGAAATTTTCGATGTCTAAGGAGTAGAAGGAGTCGACAAAAGCGACACTACTGCAGGTTTTTGATCAGAGACAATAGGCTACACGGGGATGGTGGGAATGAAAGGTGGTTCAGTAGGAATCTTTGAGCTAGATGCAATCACGGAGGAACTAAGGGTTGCAGATACAGACTCTAAGAAATCAGTGATGTTTGAAGCCACAACTGAAGTTTGGATCTGTTTCAAGATATAATCATGAATCGATTTATTGGCCTTTTCGGTTTCAAGAGCTTTGACAAACTCTAGATTCAAGACAGTAGAACCAACCGCAGTTTCAAATTTTGTCTCAAACAATGACAGACCAAACTGTTCGTCAAAATCAACATCTTCAAGATACTCAAAAACCACATGACACGAATGAGAATTGAAAACGGGAATCACCGAACTTTCTTGACGAAGGATTCTTGGAATAAGATTGGGATTTTCGTACATAGGAGGAGGATCAGGATCCAGATTTGCTCTGGTATATCTTCTGGAAGCCAGTATGCTATTATTTCCAAGAAATCAAATGGACATTAGCAACTTGTTCAGCCTACCAAATCCTAAAATTGTCATCCAAAATCTTAGAATTATCAAATGCACTTGGGTGATTTGCAAGTTATATATTCTCTTTATAAGACTAGACCGAAGATTGACTGAAGTAGTGTTTATCTACTTGCGCTATTGCAAAGCAAAAGCATTTCAAAGGCTACTTGGCTAATCTTCAGACTCCGTCTGTAAAAAAAAAAACAATTTCTTCCCTAGTATGGTCACCACTATGTTAGAGCCTAAATCTACCTTAGGCTGAGAATGGTAGGATCTAGGACAACATCAAACCAGGCTTAACCTTGTAACTAGCCCTACCAACTCGTGAGAGGGCTCTCTCTTGGTCAATATTAGCAAATTATGATCGATGATGGCTTGCGATGACTGATAGAAATACTGAACTTAGGCTAGGTATGTGTGTGAATGAGTTTGATAGAATAGAAAGATGTTTTGTTGGCTAAGATGGAAAGGCAGATTTTGGGTGTGGGGAATGAGGCTCAGTCTTGCAAAGGTCTCAATGCAGCAATGTAGGCAACTAGTTTTGGCACTTAAAATTGAATGAGAAGGAAGGATTAGATAGGTGAGGAGCTGAAGAGGGCAATAAAGGCCATGGATCCTCTTTAAACAGTTGAAAAGATAAAAAAACTAAAGCAAACCCAAGGTAGAGCACTGCAATTTCAATGGATTCTAGCTTTCTCACTTGTTTGATTTAGCTAAGAAGAAACAAGATAGATAATGGCATACAATCACATAAATAAATTCACAATTACAAAAGAAAGCACTGTACCAAGACAAATTGTCACATCAATCCCAAAGATTGCTAGAAACCCTGGTCTCAATTCCTTAGCCAAAGTGCTGATATGAGTGTACAATGAAGCTCAAGGCTTTCTCAAAATTCCAACCATGCTAATGACTGAAAAATCACAATATATAGACAAAAAATAGCTCATCCTAGCCCCTAGGAGTCGATCTCACTAGTTTAGGAGTTTTTTCAACTAATTCTAAACTGAGAACTAGAAATCGGGCAGTCGAACAGCTTGCCTCTAGAAACTAGGGAACTGATTCATTCAGTTTCAAACAACTTTTTAATAGATGAATCTACCTCCATCAGTGAAAATTTGATATATTTATATCATGATCCATCAATGTACATTAAATTACATCAAAAATTTGACATCAAGAAGGAGAAACGTCAAACTATCAAAAGCTAGGCGAAAAACAGAGCATTCTTGCCCAAACTAGGCCAAATTTCCTCTATGCACAACGCCAAATTCTCTATGCATAGTACCCGTTTGGAGCCACTTTTGGAGGCCTTCCTGGTGTCCAAATTCACTCCCAGTGTGCTTTTTGGAAAGAGCTATCTGTCTACTTTCCAACGCAAGTGGAATGTTTTAATTTGGCCTCCATTTGCCCATCCAAAATTCAGTTCTCCCAACATTGCTTCCTGTGTGTCAAAATAGGGGCAGTAAGGTCTTCTGACCTTTTTGGGGGCTCAAAACCTGTCAAAATTTCTTGGCCATTGGTAGGCAAGCATATTTTTCCATGCCAAATCCAAAAATGATGACCTTTGTCATTTGGAGGCTCCCATAAAAAGCAAGCACCAGGTGGTGCGACGCATAGGGCAGAAAACTCTGCTTTTTGTGCCAAAAATTTCAAAAATGCAAAAATTGCCTCAAATTTTTGAAATTTGGGCTGAATCTTCTCCATCGAGCATTGTGTTGGGCCAAGGAAGCCTCAGCCAATATCTGAAGTCTGTCATGCTCCTTTCGCCTCCTTGATGCCTTTTTCACCTTTGCCTTTAAGCTCCTGATTCTCGCCTTGCAAACTTTGTTCCTCACCATGTAATGATAAGCCACATGCCTCAGCAATGACTTCTCCTTTTTGGCCTTCTCTAACAACCTCTCTAAGTGGATATTGGCTCTTTCAAGCCAAGATTCCTGTCCGGCATTGATATCTTGCTCAAGTGAAGTGAGCTCCACCCTCCTCCTTTGGGCAGCTTGGTGGTTTTCTTGTATGTTTTGAAATTCCATAATCTCTTTCCATAATTTCTTGTTGATCCTCAACATGATTATTCCTTTGCTCCAAGTACTTTATTATCCACTTAGCCCTTTCCAAATTTAGAGACAAGGCATTGATGTCCGCCTGCTGCTCTTGGATGACTTCTTTGAGATTTGAGCCTTGTGGGCCTAAATATGTATCATCACCCTCGATGAGAATGAACTTGGTCTCCCTCTCACCTGATGGTCCCTCATCCTGTAATGGTCTCTTGCCTTTATCTTGAACCCGCTGCGCTGATGAAGGAAGCGAGACCCCTTCCACCCCAGGTGGAGATAATACTCGCTTTGCTACTGCGAACAACCGTCTAGTGCCCTTCTGATAAGTGATAAACATCGACATACTAACAGTCTGTGTCTCATGACCTTCATGCTGATATCAAGGTTCACCTGTCTCATGCAAAACATCTGGAGGTCCCTGAGGAGCTATGAAAAACTCACGAGAAATGAAATCATCCCAAGTGATGCCCTACAAACCAAGCTGATGGATGACCATAATCTTAATGAGAGAAAAATGGTAAATGTTGTTGAACTGCTACTGTGGAGTCTTTTATTTTACTAGGGTGGTCATCTTCCCAATGTTTCGGCACATGAAGTAAGGGATATTCATCATCCTTAACTTGGTAAAATGCATCAGCAACTTGATATGATAGGCATATAAACGGTAAAACCAACCCTCATAGCTGAATTACTTCATTATGAGTTTCATCAAAGGAGCATAGGAATCTTTCAGGTATCGAAAAGGAAAAACTCTGTTGAGTTGTCTTAAATAATCGGGCTTGATGTATGGTTCACAATGTTGCCTGTCAATTTGTTGCCTTTTGTTCCATTGCTCTCCAATGTTAGGAATACCGATTGCTAGAGAAATATATTCTGTTGTTTAAGTAATTGTTACACTAGCTAGAGTGGCTTGAACATCATGTAAATGAAGCACAAAGAAATGGGCCAACTCATGGTGAAACTGGACTATAGCAACCATCTCACAAAACTCATAGCAGGACTGGTGCTGGAAACATGTGATGGCGAGACGACTGGCTTGTAACTCAACAAGAGTAGTAGGTTCTTCTAGAATATGTTTACCACCTCTATGAGGCCTCCTGGGTGCATGTAACTCTGTAGGAGAATCACTATGTGTCTCCTCTTCATGATCATATGAAGGATCAGACTCCATCTCTACTAGTGGGTGAGCTATCTTGATGAGGAATAGGAAATTTTTTGTGTTTCTTTATTTTCTACCACCAAGGGAAAAATATGTGAGGGACTGTGGAGGGAGGAAAAAATAAGGATTTTGGGACTGTTAGGATAGGATTTAGTTAGGGAAACAAGGGATTAGGGATCGATTTGGGAGTTTTGGGTATAGCACTAGGGTTTGGGAATTTATATTTTAGGAGTTGCGAAATGGGAATTGAGAAAGGGATAGATGATTTTTTAGGAATATGGGAGTTTGCGGAATAGGGGAATAAGGTGAAAAAAGGAGTGAAGGAGTGAAAAGGTGAGGGAATGGGAGAATAGACTTGGTAGCCAAAATAATCAATTCAAACCCTAGGCAATAGTTTCTTGAGAAATGGCAAGAATGTAGGATTTGATTTTTCCTTTAGACAATCACCATAAACTTTATGAAAAACTCCTTTACTAGCAATGGAGAGATGCTGGCTTACTTGCACAATAGGAGTCGTGAACAATTTTGGCAATTTTGAGATAGTTTTGGAGTGAAACGGGCTTGGTAGATCTATACCCTACGCCTCAAACACAACACGCCGCATCCTGTGTGTGCATCACGCCCATTCTGTTTTGCACTGAAAATTGAGGCCCTATGCACCGCGCCCCTTCTATGCGCCGCGCATTCCACCTAGTGCGCCACGCCTCTGATTTTGCACAGTTTTTCCTCCAATGTCACTTGTTTTCTCACACACGGCCTTGTTTTGCTCACACTTTGTTGTTTGAATGTAAATGGGCTTTTGATTTGAGGAAAACAATTATATTCAAGGAGATTTTAATTTTTGATGCATAAAAACCCACTTTTACAATGTTTGGAACGTGACTTGACTTTTTAACTCTGTTTTTTGAGCTTTTGACTTTATTTGAGCTCTTTAATGAACTAAATGACTTGTTTTTTGTTTTCTTTGCAAGGGGTTGGAGCTACTGAGGCTAGGGAAAGTGACCAGGGTTGCCATTGAACTAATTTACATATGAAGGAAATGAAATTACATGAATTTGTACAATAAAATCTAAAATACTCTGTTTTTCCTCAAAACAGAGTTTTGAGGAAAAATACATCTCTGAACAATTGATTATGAAATTTATTGATAATGGAACCTCCTCATGTGCCTGCTGACTGTTATTGGACATTTTTCAAACCTATTTGATGAAACCCTAGACCTAATGATAGAGAAACCCTAGAAAAGACTTTTTGCTAGTTTTGAAGACAAAAAGCGACTACAAATGATCTTGATGAGTAAAAATAAGCCAACAAGGAAATGACATGAGGGAAACTGTGGGAGAAGCCACTACCGTAAAACGATCCATGCCCCTAATGCAATGCAACTGACTGGGCGGGACACCTAATATGCAATCCAACAAGAGGATTTGATCTGTGATAGAGGGATGAAGATACCGACACTAACAGTTGTGTAGACCACCAATGTACTTCAACAAAGTCTTTGGTGAGTCTAATGAGATTCCTAGAATCAATGCTCTCTTTCTAAATTCTTGAGTGTACCCTTGCACACTTTCCCTTTCAATTATTGAAGAGTTTTTCAACTCATCATGGCTTGCTACATATAGGCCAATGGATAGAACTATTTTTTGATTGTAGAAGCAAATTCGCTCCAGATAGAGATGGTCTTACCATGTCTTTTGATGTCAGCCTGGGTTTTGCCTTCCCACCAAACCAAGGTAGTGCTTCCAAGGCATAGACTTGCTAGCTGAATCTTACTCTTGTATGAGTCGATATTCTGGACTCTGCAATAAACATCAATTTGTCTAATCCAATTGTCCATATTTTCTGCATTTAATTCTCCATCATATATAGGTAAATCAAATTTAACATCTAGTTTTATCAAAGATGCTTTGTTTTTGTGTTTAAGGTTGTTAAGAGGTGTGAGAAAGCTTTCCTCTTTCGCTTTTCCTTTTGAGTGGTCATGTAAGTGAGACTCGTCTTCTCCTTTGTCTTGCTTAGAGCCTGATGAATCTTCATCCTTGTGTTTTCTAAAGTCCCTATACATTTCTTATACCATGGACTTCATGGCTAGGAAACTATCTATGAATTGAGGGTCTGGCCCCATAGAACCTTCCTCTAACATTGTCTTTTGAGGATAGACTCTCCCAATTTTAGGATTAGTTTCGACCAACTCTCCTCCTAATTTGAGCTTTGATCTAGTTAGCATTCAATAGCTAAACCAACACAAGTTTTTCTAACCTTACAACCTAAATCTCTGATACCACTTGATCTGAAAATCACTCTTGAGTGATCTCAGTTAAAGAATTACTGAATGAAGGTATTACCGACTCATGTGCTGGTGTGTGTCTATGTTATTTTAGGCAACGGATCGATCAAATTGCAAAATACACAGACACTAGAAATATGGAAAACAGCAAGAGAAACACAGTAAGAAAATACAAGAACACAACAAATTAATAAGGAGTTCACCCTATCCTCTAGGGCTACATCTCCAATCTAGCTTTTAGTGGTGGCCTTCTTTTATTGTGTCTTTAAAGCAGAGAATTACAATTAGGAGCTCAAATTGAGTCTCCTGAAATAAAAAATTCTTGGTAGGGTGGTTCTTGGATTCCCCAAGCCACTAGAGTGCATAGACCCATTTCCTATCCAAGTCTTGACCTCTCTGATCTTTATGGAGAGGAGCCCAATGTGGTGCTCAATTCCCGATAGATACTCTCAGGGATGGCTTGAACCTCTTAAGCTCTATGTCTGCTCGATGCTACCTTAGGTCAGCCCGACTCTCCATCTTCTGCTTCTTGCTTCACTATCTTTTCATTGTTCTCTCTATCTTCTTCCTTTCTTCCTCTCTTGGGTGTCCTCTATTCTATGTCTGTTCATGGCTTAAATCCAATTTGTCCTTGACTGCTCGCTTCATCTTCTGCCCCCATCAGATCGCCTACTGCTGCTCGCTTGGAGTTCCCTATCTATGCGTCATCGTCAATGACTCACATGGAGTGGCCACTAGTCCTCTCGCAAACTGGACCAGCTCTTCCTCATCGGTTTGGTTTTTCGATTAAGTTATGAAATGACTCATATACCAACTTAGCAGTCAAATAGAACCTCAAACTCTTATGTGCCGTGGCTTAATCCCCTGTCAAATTCGGTTTCCCCATCATGCACGATCTCCACCGTCACATCTGGAGCCCCCAGATCCGACATTATTCGCTCATCTCACGCGGTTGACTTGCTCGACTGTTAGCATGCGATGAGTGGTGCTTTTCTCTCTCATCTGCCTACCACGCATCGGGCGTTGAATGGAATCTCTCATTTTTGTCCAAATCTGCTTACCGCCCAAGGGTTCCCTCGATATACTGCCAGTTTTGGAGCACGAGACCCACCTTCTACCTTAGTGCCTTCCCCACGGTTTTCCTAGCTTCCATGCAACTGAGCACTTCGGGGCCATTCCTTCTTGAGGGGTTTTGCCCAGCGATGCGCGATTATTAGAAATGCCCTCTGTTTCCCGATCCAGGCTTCCCATGTGCCAATTTTACCTCCTGCGTGGTCTCCATGGGCCTCGGTTAGCATGCTTTCATTGAGGTCCTCGTCATTCCTTGTTGGTTGAAAACTGCCACTATCAGAGGTCTTCCTGATTGCTCTTTATTCAAAAATTGGAAGTCTGTCCTGATTTGATATAGTCATGGATCTCTGATTATTTTTCATGGATCCAATTCAGATCAGTTGGACCCCAAGAAAAATTTCCCAAAGAAATAGGAGGCTTGGAGGGCAGAGGAGAAGGTTTGAGAGAGGCCTTTGACTGTTTATGAGCAACAGAGGGATTGCAGAGAGAACATGATAGCTTGTGAGATGATTCCTTTCGTAATCTCGACTATATTTCCAATTGTATGATAATACAAAGTTGGGGTTTTAGGCTGAGGCTTTCCCATGATATGTCTCCTGTGTTATATCTGATTGATTTCTCATTCTTAGTTATATCTGTTCTTGGTTGATACTGCTCATAAGTGATTAAGCTTCCACAAAGTTTATGGTAGAAGTAGACCTTGTATTGTGTTTTAGTACATTGCATAATCTATTGATCTACAGTTGGAATTTCTACATGGTATCAGAGCAAAGGTGATCAAAGCAGAGAATAGTATATTGTGAAGGGAGAAGTTCAAAGTTTTGAGTTTTGGGCCGTGAGGTTTCAGAGCATATCTAAAAAATTTTGTAAAAAATTTTTGTAAACAAATAGAAGATCTAGATTTCTTGCGGAAAAATACCCAAATTCAAAAACAAATCGGCTGAATCAGAGTTCGGATGAGGGAGATATCGCTGATTTAAAATAATCTCTTTTTCTAGAAAATTTGCGTGACGACGAGAAATATGAAACTGATTGGTGTGCTAGCCAAGAACCTGTATGCACTTGAGGTACAAGATGCATGAAAAGCCTTGAGGAGTAAGGGGAAATATGAAACCGATTGGTGTGCTAGCCAAGAACCTGTATGCACTTGAGGTACAAGATGCATGAAAAGCCTTGAGGAGCAAGGCAAAGGTTAGAGACTTGGTGGTTGAAAGGGAGAGTAAATTACCTCTCAACATGCAGTGCCAGAAGAAGTCTCAGACAATTGTGGAGGAGCCACCATTGGTGAAGTAGCTTCAGGAGGTTGTGGCACAGCCACAACTAGAGAATCTGAGAGGAGGCCGAATGGAGGCATCCACTTATGCATAGATCTCTAGTAGGGGGAAATTTTGAGCCAAGTGGGTAGAGAGATCACATCCATCCATACCTCCAGGTAAGAGGCGGGGCGATGTGGACTGATTGTCCCAAGAAGGCTAGAATAGGGCCAGGATCGTTGAGGTACCGAACCTCTTTCATTCGACTTCACGACAGGAGCCCCGACGAGGAGTAGCAGGACTGGTTGAGTGGGTAAAAAGAGATACAGATCAAGTGGCAGAGATAGATATAGTGCAGGAATCCCAAGATAGTGCAGAGCTAGTAGGCTGCAACAACGCGAGAGGCACAAAGAGCTTTCCAATGGTAAAAGATGCATGGAGTGTTGCAGCAGGTCAGAGGTCAGAGAGGGAGCACTTGTCAACAACAAGTAGAACTTCAGCATCAGAGTATGTTTCTAGCCCAACAGAGGTTAGTTGGGAGCTTTTTTTGTTTCCAGAGTTGTTGGAGCGACCACACTTGGTAGAAGTGTTGTATGTAGAACATTCCAAAGGTACAAGATCGGGTTTGAGTTGAAGCCTTTCTTGTTGAGAGGGAGTGCTGAAAATGGTAACAAGAAATGCTAAAAATAGAAGTGTTAAAAATAACACTGCTATCAATAGAAGTTTGGATACCAGTCCTGGATTGAGCAACAGGGAATGAAAAAATGGAAGTGATAAAAATAGCATTCTATTTTTAGTAGTTTAGGATGGATTCCTCTTTTTAATTAGTGCCTAGACTAAAATAGGAAGTAAAATTCGAATTTGAACTTAACAACTATTTGAAAATAAATTAATTAATTCACCATGAGTTAATTAGTTGTGAAAAATCAAACATGAAGTCTATGTGAGGACATGCAATAGTTTCTCTATTAATTGAGGAATTTATCCATCACTTAAAGAGATAAGGATGAGTTCTAATTTGAGTAGTAATTAGTTGGATCAGTTAACTGAGTCAAGTCCAGTTAGATTGATTTAAATAGTTTGTTTAAATTAATGTGAGTTCAGTTAGTTAATGCATGCTTGCATATAACTACTGCACTTTAGATAACTGAATATTCTCTCATGAATAACTCATACATGTCAGTTCAGACAGAGACCCAGTTGATATCAGAGGAGGGACAATGTACTATCAATTGGATGGATTTTTCCTATAAAGGAAACTCATCCATGGAGAAGGATTTATCTCGTTCATGATTGTGCAGTTAGATCAGAGGTTAGTGGATGTGCGAAGAGGCCAACTCACACATGTGGCTTCACTGGTCCCCAAGAAAAATTGTGCAAAGAAATAGGACGCTTGGAGGGAAGAGGAGAAGGTTTGAGAGAGGAATTTGACTATCTATGAGTAGTATAAGGATTGCAAATAGAACAGGATAGCTTGTGAGCTTATTATTTTTGTAATCTGGACTATATTTCCACTTGTATGATAATACAGAGTTGGGGTTTCAGGCTGAGGCTTTCCATGTGATATTTCTTCTGTGTTATCTACGATTGATTTCTCATTGTGAGTTATATGTTTTCTCTTGATCTTGCTCAATTCAATTAAGCTTCCACAAAGTGTTGTAGAAGTAGATCTTGTATTGTGTTTTAGTATATTGGATAATCTGTTGATCTACAGTGGGAACTTCTACATCTTCCACTGCTTTTTGGAGCATGTGTAGCCGCAAGTGCTTGGTTCTTTGAATGCTTTATGGCACCCATTTGAACTAACTTAGCTTACTCTTGAGTCAATGCTGCAATAAAGGCATTCAATGAAGGCATTTTCCATCTTTCCTGAGTCAATTTAGATGCTTGAAAAGACGATACAAATATAGAATATTCAAGACCTAATTTCGAGAGAATTGAAAGGATGAGTTGATATTCCTCTTTCTTGACTCCACATGCATCAAGTTCAATGAGGAGGGATTTAAACTTGGTGAAATATTCTTGAAAGTTTTTTAAGTGAGTTGGACTGAGGGATATGAGTTCATTCTCCAGTTGATGCAGTCTCATTCCATCCTGCTTGCAGAATAGTCCTTTCGATGTTGTCCAGACCACATCGGGAGTAGTGGCTCCGCTGACATGAAAGAGAAGTTCTCTGGAAATTGATAGGCATATCAGCCCAATTGATTCATCTAATTTATTTAAATACTTGATCTTCTCCACAGTAGAATTTGGTTCAGTCTATGTTCTCATTGTTACCCTATAAAGCCCTTTGCTTCGGAGGAATAGAGTAATCTTTGTCTTCCATTCGAAGTAATTGAAAGGATTTAGAACGAGTTTTGTGGGCTGAGAGAGATGATCCATTACTACTTGTTGCACCTCCTGATGATCTATACCTACAAATAAAATCGTGTACAATCCACTAGATTCGAACTAGCTCTAATACCATGTAGAATTCCTGTAGAAACATTGATAGATCTAGAATTCTAGTTAAATTAAACACAAGTAATTTTCTGATATTCAAGAGAGGAGAGAATGAATTTTCTCCATAAAATCAATCTATTAAATTAATGAACAATAGTAATAAATGAGCAACAAAACCTCTAATACCAAAGGGACGTGGTTATATAGAAATTGCTGAATCTAGAAAACTAGTAAAAAACTAGAAAAGGCTAAGAAAAGCTAAAGGGAGGCCTAAATAGCAACAATGATGCAAGACAACCTATGCCAACTATCAGCCACGAGGAAAGCATGAGGAGGGGTTCATTTCCCAAGGAATGCAACCTTAAAACATGCTAAAATGGTCTGGGGGACCAAATCCCTTGATTTAAGGGGGAATCTTCACGTGGGGTACGAACCCTCAAATACTTCAAGTGGATGAGGTGTGGTTAGGTGTGAACATGCACTTAGATGTCTAAATGGTTTAGGAAGGTGGTTGGACCAATATGTCCATAATATTAAGCCTTTAAAGGCAAAAAACAAGGGAAAGTTGGTCTACTGAGCTAATTTACCAAAAACCAAGTGTGAACATGATTTTTAGTGCATGTGGCTAGGGCAAGGATAGTTAGGCTAAAAAATAAATGTAGATGTTAGGATTATATTCCAACAGGTAGAACTGGGAGGAGGAGGAATTTTGGGATTGTTATTGTTGGTTCTTGAAGATGGATTACACAAATGCAAAAAAAGGTGGTAGGATTTTTCATAGTTGAAGGACTTCATAATGTTGGAGAATCCTCATCTTGATAGATTCTTATAGTGGCTCATTGTTAAATTGTCAGACATATCCTTTAAAGGAGGGTAGAACTAAGAGGAGGAATAATTTTGGGCTTGTTATTGTTGGTTCTTGGAGATGAATTGCACAAATGAAAAACAAGGTGGTAGGATTTTACAGAGTTGAAGGAATTCATACCATTGGAGAATTTAATTCCAACTATTGGCTAGGTGTCATAATTGTCCATCCAAGTGTTACATTCAATTAGACTTTAGTCCAGTTCAGTTGACTTCCAGTTCACTCATTTATTGGTGTTGTCTCCTATGTAATATGTTTTAACTATTATTAACTAACAAGAATAGTGACTTGGGATTCCCATTCTTCAATCCCTAACATGGTATCAGAGATCAATTTGCATAAGAACCCTTGAGAGATTAACAAAGAACATGAGGAATGTGAGGTAGTCGTGAAAAGCCTCCACGATTGAAAGAAGTATATGGTTAAGCTAGTGAAAGCCAAAAGATGGATTGTTGTTTTCTGAGAGGGATGATTTTTTTTAATCTCGTGATGTGGAAACCCAAGAAAAATTAATGTCTCTTATGTAATATATTTTTATTGTTCTTGAGTAATATGAATAGTGACTTGGGCTTCACATTATTCAATCCCTAACATGGTATCAGAGATTGGTTTGCATAAGACTGCTTGAGAGAGTAGTAGAGAACATGACGGAATGTGAAGCAGTCATGAGAAGCCTCCACTATTGAAAGAAATTTATGGTCAAGCCATTGAAATCCAAGAGACAGATTGTTGTTTTCTCAGAAGGATGATTTTTCTTTTAAATTTTGTAAAGTGGTGACCGAAGAAAAATATAAGCCACTCTACAAATCAACCAGCCATTTTTTTTTATTTACAAAGTGACCATGGTACCCTGTAGAGAGAGAAAGTGTGATGAACACCCAAAACATACGAAAATGAAAAGTTAAATGACTCATCACACCCTTTCTATGTCCTAAGGGTGATGATGTGGCAAGTTTGTTTGAAGAAAAATGTGATGATAAGATAAAATTGTAGCACACAACATAGTTTCTCTGAAAAACGAGTGACATTTTCTTGAGGTTCACAGTGTGAGCACGAAGTTTAAAAAGTCTGGACAAAGGTATTTATGCCTATATTGACTTTACAACGAGCTAATTTTTTTTAATATGTTGGAAGAGCGAAGCGCTAAGATATATTTTTTAAAAGCGCTTTGTTTAATATTTTTTTAAAAGGGCTCCATCACATTGTTTTAAAATGGATCATGTGATTTAAAAAAAAAAACCGTGGTCAACATTTCAAAGACCTTTTTAAAGGCATTTATAAATTTTTCATACTTATGAAGTTCTTTGAGATATGCATAATTTCCTTTCTCAAAAATGAAAAATGATCTTTTTAAAAATGGGTTTTGTTGAAATTTTAAAGAGTTTAAATGACTAATGTAATCTTTTTTTTAAAAGTTGCATGTATTTTCCTTAAAAAAGAAAGGCTCGTTCAAAAAGCATTGTTTAAATTTGAAAGTTCTTTTATTTTATTACAGAAAGGTTTTTTTTAGAAGTATTTATAAAAATGGATAAAGAATATCATTGCGGAACAAGAACGCAACAAAAGTGTGGAGAAAGATTGAGCCACCACACGTAGTAATTATATTTGCAAGTCAATTTGTTTGTTGAGTTGTATTCTACTAACCCTCAACAAATGGGAAAAGTGAAGAGGCTTAGAAAGTCAAAGCAAAAACATGAATTTTTTTAGGTCTATTTCAAAGAGTTGTAATACAAAAGGAAAAAGAATTCCTTCGCACTGAAATTCATAAAAGTATGCGTAGATGACAACATTCTTCCCCTCATTGCAGATGCAAAGACAACCAAGGAATTATGGGATACCCTTGAGAGAAGTTTGTTGTAAGGAGGAGTAATCAAGTTGAAGATGAAGAGTTTGGTGAATCTCATTGTTCTCAGCCACAAGTGGAAGATGATTGTGAAGAATTTGCAGAAGAACTATAGAAAGAGCACATAGATGCTCCTGAATCCCACTGTGCATAGCCACAAGTGGATGACAATTTAGCGAATCTAGCAACAATACTTGTCGATGACAATGAAGTTTCCATTGTAGAAACCAACATTATTGTGAATCCAACTATTCAATTTGTTGATATCAAGTTTGATGAAGCCGAGTTGGCTAATGATGAATTGTTTCATATAATGCAACAAAAATATCTAATTGATAAACTTCTATTTGATGAGAACATCCCACTTGAGTTTGAAAACCAAGTGGAAGAAAACCTCTTTGAAGCAACTAATGTGATAAAGGCAAAGAAGGAAGGATAATGAGAGAAAACACTCATTGCAAAGAAGAAAACATAAAACTAATATGTTGAACAATTTTTTTTTTTAATCCTAACATTGATTCCTAATGTGTAGATACACAGGATGATTATGAAGAATAATTAAAGTTCCTTGAAGCATGGCTTGCAACACCATATTTTGATAAATTCTACATTGAAGTTGCAGAAATGAATGTCGAAGACAACATGGATGATGAAAATGTTAATGAACTTTGCATGCATTGGAGTCCTAAAGAGATGAAATTGTATTATGGACTTATGTTGATGAAAAATATTGATGATGGAAAGCGCACTATATAAGATGACATTTGGCAGCACTCTACATACACGTTAATCTTTGAAGACATGCTTAGGCAACCTGGAACAATGGAAGAGCTACACCAACAAATAAAGAATCTAAAACTTGAGGCCTATAACAAAAGAAAAAGATGAACCAATTTAGAGGATACACAATCTAGAAGAAGAGAAAAAGAAAAGGAAATCTAATTGAAGTCAAATTTTTTAAATTGTAATTCTAGATGAGATTGAGACCAATAGGCATGCTAGTTTAATTTTTCTTTTTTTGTGGTTTTAGTTAAGGAGAATTGTTGGAGAATATAATTCCAACCACCTGATCGGTTTCATAACTATCCATCCGAGTGTCACAGTTAGTTATAGTTTGGTCTAGTTCAGTTGAATTCCAATTTAGTCATTTTTTGATGATGTTCCTATATAATGCATTTTAATTGTTATTGAGTAATGTAAATAATGACTTCCGCTTCACATTCTTCAATCCCTAACACATAAACCTCACCTCCACACAAAGTACCAAACATTGTGCAAATAAGCCATCAACTTTAAAAGTGATGATTTAAATCCACACTAATAAGTTAGTATGGGATTTCCATAGGGAGGATGTACTTGCATGCAAGTCAAACATTTATATCCACAAGTTTTCTCATATTTAATTTTAATTTATCTTTTATACAATTTACTTTTTTTAATTTTATTTCAATTATTATAATGGAGATGTCGATCTGGCATTAGATTTGCATGAGTTACAAGTACATTTTGTGTGTCCTCTATAGTTGTAAGGGGAGGGCTCCAATGAATAAAGCTTATGCAATTTTTCTAGTGAGATGCCTTGTATTTCTTTCTACTTCTAGTATTTTTCCTCCTTGTTCTAATAGGAGCAGGGGTTTGATCTTTTCAACAATACATTACCCATTGGTTATGTTGATCATCAACTACTGCAATTTTTTCCAGATGTAGTTCATGTTGTGCTATTACAAGTAGACATCATTTTTTCTCCTTTGGTATTGGAAGTGTAGACTAGCGAGATTCTAAGTTGGAACAATTCTAGTGGGTCTTCTAAACTTTTGGAAGGTCTAACAATTTTAGTTAAATCTAGGAAGTTGAATCGAGAGTTGTCAATGTGAATGGAACAAAAATAGGCCACATAACTACCACTAGGACACATAATTGCCACCATAATGGGTTGAAGAAATAGGAAAAAAAAGTAGGTTTTTGTTTTATGTTTAGAAAATTGTCGTTACTTTTTGGCTAGAAGTTGAAGGCATATTGATGAAATGGTATGTCTCGTAGTTTCTACACAAAACTAGTTATGATTCAAGGTGATTTATTTTCATGCTTGTTTTATGACAATTGAAAGTTTCTATTGTAATTTTTGATGTGGGAAACTGTTACAAGACATAATTTAGCTGGGATATTGGGTAATTGGTATAGTTCATTCAGAATTGTGTTCCTTGAGAAGATGAAGGGAAAATTTCCTTGCCTCAATTAATATAATATTTTTGGGACCAAAAGCCTTCCAAAATAGGGAGGTGTGAATTTAATTGAATCATTAAATTATTTTTTATCCATATTGATGCATTTAGAGTGGAAACTTTAGAGGAATTATCTCACAAGATCATTTTTACTTTTAATTCCTAGTTTGGTAAATTGGGGTCTCAAACCTTCCAGAAACAATATGACGCATCAAATGGAATTTCTAGAAGTAAAAATTCCCATATTAAGTGCATTATGCCATAGAAATATTCCACACACAGATACATTTCATAGAAATATGCCCTATTAAAATTTCTTGAACAAACTTGCAAAGCTTTTGATTTTTATCTTTCAAACATGTTTTCAAATGTTTTGCATGAAAATCAATATGAATAATTTCTAACACATTTCATGAAAAAATTTACATGAAACCTTTACATCAATTATACCAGTAAAAATAATAATAACACAACCAAAAAATAAAACTTTTACAACAACAAATGAACCAATTAAACTTGATTTATTAATAAGCAAGGTAACCCATTTTAAATACAACAAAAAATTAGTTTCTAGGAAATTAATTGCTAATAGAAATTTGTTGCATACCTTCTTCCTAACTTCCATGGCCTGAAATTAGTGGTACAATCCTCCTTTATATTTCTTTGAATTGTTGAATGCCTCCATGAATTAGTAGGGAGATGGACCCTTTCCTTCAATGGTTAAGACCTATGAAATATTTGTGTAATATTTGTTCCTAATCATCTACGATGTTAGGTCCCTATACTACTAGTGTAACCCCTTATTGTTATTAGTACAACCCACTTATTTTATTCTTGTGCCCATGTAATCCCCATATTGTTATTATTGTGCCCCATAGAAGCCCACTATTGTTATTATTGTGCCCTTACATTATTATTGTTATGCCAGCTCTGATTATATTATGACCCCTTAGACTCCTATATATAGAAAGGACGTCTTGTCATTTGTATCATCCAATAATTGTTCATTTGAGTAATGTAAAGGAGGTTGCCCCCTTGAAGAGGCTGAATTCTAAGGCATTGATCTATCTTTTCTATATTTTTGTGATATGGTTTCATAACATACGATGAATTAGTTTCAACATCAAATCCAACCAAATCAAATATTCTATAACTGCAATGTGAGAAACAAAAATGATCTCTCCAACTTACTTACTAGGGTTGAACCTTTCACATCTAAAACTAGAATTTCCTTGGGGTTTCATATAAGTGTTTGAAGCCAACAATTATCCAAATGACAATAAGATAGTCAAGCATGACAAAAGATTGAGCTTAAATTTCTCTTTTATCATCAAAATACCATGGGTTATGAAAATACCATTATCCATAAGAATAACATGGGTCTCTCTTTTATAACTTTCACCCAACTGAAATTTAACTAATTAAATTAATTAATCCCATTTCTACTGGCTATATCTCATGGTAATCATATAGGTTAATAAGTTGTTCTCCATAAGTGATAATTTGAAAGGGATATTACAGTCCTCTCTTTTTTATATTTGTTTCTCTCAAGAAATCACAAATATACATATCAATATTAGTATCCCAAACATGCTTACATAATTTCTTCAACATATATTTTCTCTACTATCCTAATACAATTGAATGTAGAATCATTATCACCCTTTGCCACGCCACTTAGAAATCCACTACAATGTATAAAATTCCTCATAAAAATATTTGTGTAGGTTGATCGACATAGCTCCTCATGATACAACTTGATCATATTTACAATATATCCCATGTATCCTTTAGTGAGATTTCCAACTACAGATTTTGGATGATTGGTAAGTAGTTTCTTTCGTGGATCCCCAAATTTGAATCCTTCCTCACAAAACCTTATTTCCTCATGGAAAATTACATAGAAACTTCCATTATTTTTTTTATTTTTGGGTACCTACTATAATTGGCACAACTAAGACCTTCTCCAATATTATTGCCCTCATATCAAATGTTTGTCCAAGATATCCACCCTTTTTCATGAGTTCCATTACATATCTTAGAACAACTTCTGGGACTGTATTAACATCCTCTACTCCATTTCCTTTGAATATCATAGGGAGGAGTAACTTTAAGTGAATTATTACATCAATTAACCAAGATAAACAACTACTCGCACGCATATCCATAATATTGTTAAATTCCTCATCTAGGAGGCTGTGTAGGAAAACCCGACCCTTAAAACTTTCAGCCAGTTATCCAATTTTCTTCACATAACTAATGACTTACATCGTAACCTCTTTTTCTTGAGGAAAACACAACATTTCAATAGATTAAGCTACACACATAACCCACAAGAATTAATGTGGTAGTTTCCCACTAACCATCTTTATCAGGCTAAAACCATTGGCATACATTGATTTTTCTTTGACTGTTTGACAATCTAGAGTTTTTTCATCAGATGCTCTCTCTATACCAGTTAGAATATGAACATATTCATCATTTTTTGACCTAGATAAGCTCTATCTATGACTTTTCATATCACAATTCCTCAACGTTTCCTGAATTTTTCCATAAATCTTTCACTCTCCTTCAACATATCGGTGCAAGACCACTTAATTTATGTGATTACATCTATTTGAAAGTCCCTTTATAGTTTCCACTTTGAAATCATCAGTCCATCTATTGAAATAAGTTGCATGAAAATAGCTTGGTTCAAAACAGTTTAACGAATGAATACATGACACCACCTTCTTATCAATCTATGCATAGAAAACATCAACCAATGTAGTTGTTATCAACCATTTTGACATCTTGCACCATGTTGAATGTGTAATAGTAAACCAATAACTAAGAGTAACGTTTATTTCTAAAACAACAAGAATCTTTCCATCTTCTTCCTCAAGTTTATCACCACTTTCCTTAATTATTTCTAGATCATCCTTAATTTGCAAGTCTTTTGGAAATGGTACAAATAGATCATCTAAATTTGCTACAACCATTAAATGAGGTTGTTTCATTGATTAGTTTATATTTTATAAATCTAAAGAACTGTAAAATTTAAGAAATTAAATTAGCTTATTAGGAAAAGAAGGAATTTTATCCAAAGATGATCGATAAACTGTCATGTATATTCCATTGGACAATTCATCACAATAGATCTAATAAAATTATATTTAAATCTAAAATTCTATATAACTATTACAATTTTATTTTTTTTTAGATTTTTGGATCTATAGTATATTGTTAATAGTGGATGCATGTGAATTAAAAATTATGTAGAATATAAAGAACAATAAAATAAAATCTCACACAAACATTTGACATAAGATATGACTAAGGAAACCCTTTCTAGAGAAAAATCAAACAAGAAGGTGAGGTCACTCTACTCTCTTTCTCTGAAAAGAAAATGTTTGTGAGTACAAAAGAGTGTGGTTTGTCTCTTATGGGATGCTACAATGCACAAATCCTCTATGTGTGCTCTATCTCCTATCCCTCTCAACTATTTTTTCTTAGATATGGAACAAATGCACTCAAAACAGTGGGTCCCCTTTTCCTCCTCGTGGCACAGTTGTAACACAACCCAATAGCCTACTATTGGTTGGGTTCAACTACCTTAACCCTTAACTAGAGTTACAATGCAGAATATTCTAGAGTATTCTAGAGCATAAACACATGGATATCCCTTTTTCATGAATACCAGTGGCTAATGTGGCATCCTCTCAAATTATGGTGATGAAAATAGGAAGGTCAACTTCTGAGTGGAATAAATTTTGCATACACACTATAAATGATGGAAGTGGTGTGCCGTTGGAAAGATATTTCTGTGTTCAATAGGAAAAAAATTTGACATTAAATCAGTAAACTTTTACCCCTAAAATATGTCGTTTTATGCCTCAAAATGCTTGTGAGAGGTCTGAGACCCTAATTTTCCAAACTAGGTCCCACTGGTAAAAATAGTATTGAGAGTTGATTCCTCCACTTATTCGACTCTTAAAGCATCAATATGGATGAAAAACAATATAATGATCCAATACGGATCATACCTCCCCATTTTTGGAGGCTTTTACCCCCAAAAAGCTTCTACTAAATGAGGTGAGTAGATGTTTCCTCCACCTTCACTCTGGTGTACCATTTATCTTTACTAGGAAGTTTCCCTTTCAACCTAATCTACAGAGTTCATGCTTCCCTTGTCTTGTACTTTTGTATCTCTTCTATAAAACTATATATTTTGTTAACTTTGCCTAATCATGTTGTGTAAAATCCTCCATAGAAGGGAGTACATGTTCCTCTTCTTGATCTAGCATGGAAGACTCATAGTGTTTCAAATTCTCTACATTCACAACTAAGTAAATGCGCATGCATGATGGTAAACTAAGTCGATAGGAATTATCACCCACATTTTCCTGTATCTCGAAGGGGCAATAACTCAAAGCCTTGATTTTCTTACTAGGCTCTTGTAGCCTCTAGTTGTTCAACTATTGCCATACTCTCTCTCCCACCTTAAATGATTTCTATAATCTATGTTAATCATGCCTTGCCATATATTTCTCATATGACTTGCATAGTGTCTCGTGTACCTCTATATGGATTTTCCTAATATTACCTATAAAATTTTCAACCCTTAATATGTCTCCTGTAATATCTTCCCTCACTCGTCCTTGCTACCCATATGCAATGTACAAAGGTGAAGGTAGAATATATCCAAAATAAATTTCAAATGGGGACTTTCCGATAGAAGTGTGGACTACCCTATTCTAAGAATATTGTATACATATTGGATTTCCATCTCAGGTATTTGGATTCTTTTGGTTGTATCCCCTCATAAGCTACGCCAAAGTCCCATTGACTACTTTTGTATGCCCATCTATCTATGGATGGAAAGTTGTAGATCTCTTCATTTTGTGTCCATGTTCTCCCACAATGTAGTATAGAATGAACTAAGAAATATTATCCCCCTATCTGAAACACTGCTCCTTGGTATCCCAAGGTGCACCCAGACCTATCTAAAGAACATGTTTGCTACTTCTTTCCCACTAATGGCCTTTTTACAGGGAATAAAAACACACATATTCTTGAACATGTGAACTACCGCAAACAAGTAGTCATGACCCTTGTCAGTTATTAGTAAACCTAACATAGAGTTCATCAAAGTGCTCTCCCAAGAACGAGTAGTTACATGTAATGGATGATATAGACCCTATTTCTTTGCATTATGCTTGCTAGTACCACAAAGAATGCATCTTGTTATGAACCTGACTACCCATTCTTGCATCTTGGGTCAATACATATACTAATGTAAGTTGGCCATGGTCTTCCATACACCAAAGTGTCATGCATCTTTCAAGGTTTGAGCCTCTCTAATCAATTGCAATCACTCACATTTAAGAACACATTGCTTTTCCAACCTGTAGAGTAACCCATCGTGGAGATGGTAGTCAACAATTTTGTCCCCATTATGCACATGATTTTGGCTCTGCAACTATTGAAACACCTACTTGAAATCCACATCCTTTGAATATTCCTCTTCGGTTTCATAATGGGTGAATGACTATGTGAATAATATTCCCCAAAGTTGTTATATTTGATATGGGTTTCCTTAAGAGAATATCAACCAAATAATTTATGTTTCCCTTCTTGTACTTGATCACCAAATGAAATTGTTGTAGAAACCCCATCCACTTGTAATGTTTGGTTTGCTATGTCTTACTTTGGCCTGCAAGTACTATAGTGACTAGTTATATGTGTGGATTATTGTCTCCTTTCCCATAAAATAGTGCTTCTACGTTTTCACATCTTGCACTAGGGCATAAAGCTCCTTGTTGTAGGTAGGGTAGTTAAGAACTGCCCCATGAAATACTTCAGAATGGTAGCATGCAAGCTTTCCTACCTACATCAAGACCTGTCCAATAGCATACCCTCTCACATATTTCTCCACTTTAATGCTTTTTTGCAAGTTTGGTCATTCCATAATTGGAGCTTGACTAATCTACTTCTTTAGCTCCTTGAAAGCCCTTTGCTAATCCTTTCCCCAATGGAAATTTTTACCACTTTTTGTTATGTCATTGATTTGTGGTACTACAAATGAGAATGAAGTTACAAATTTATTCAATTATTATGCTTCCCCAATGAAACTCCTAACCTTAAAAACATTAGTATGCTCCAGCCATTTCTTGGCATCCTCCATCTTAGCAGTATCTATCTTCATCTCTCCTCCACCTATCACATACCCCAAATACACCAAATAGTACTGTGAAAATTAACACTTCTCAATAGGGTAAAACTCTGAATTTATGGGGCTTTTTAAGTCCTTCCACTTAGCGACTATAAGATATCCATCTAACCTAAGGGTCTGTGTGTGTCTTTCCCACTAGTTTCATACATGGCCCTCTAATTTCACCCACGCAAATGAAATATTTTGTTCTTCCTCAATTTGATGGATACTAAAATACACTTCCAGTTCCAGAAACCATTTATTTAGCTTTAAAACATGAATCTCATCATGGTATGGATTGATATCAACATTTTCTTCCATTTATAATATGGGTTGTGATTGATTCATGACAGTCCAACTGGGTTGATATTTTTTGGGTCCTTCCTTCAGATAGTTCTTTGTTTCTTCCTGATATCCTATTACCCCGTCTGATTTTTCCTCAACATTAGAACCCCATATTCTCCCAATATTCTGAGTATATTATTGAGGGTCGTCATGAAGAGGCTTATATTACAATTTATGTCCGCAACTTTTTGTTCTAGCCATGAAAACCTTTCCTCTGCAATATCATGAGGGTTCTTGATAGATTCATTGACCATCATTAGAGTTTTACAAATTTTGGCCCAACCAATATGTATGCCCTACAAATATGTATAATATACCCAAAAACATTTGCTCTGATACCAATATGATCTTCTAAACTACCATGGATATTCCACTAGACAGTTCATCACAACAAATCTAATAAACTTATATTTGAAATTTGAAATTCTACAGTACTACAATTTTATTTCCTTTTAGATTTCTAGAATTATAGAATATTGTTCATAGTGTATGCATGTGAATTAAAAATTATGAAGAAAATAGAGAACAACAAAATAAATTCTCACAGAATCTTTGGACATAAGATATGACCTAGGAAGCCCTTTATAGAGAAAAGCATAGTTGGAAAGTGAGGTCACTTTACTTTATTTCTATAAATAGAAAATTCCTGTGAGTACAAAGAAGTATGCCATATGGCTTGTGGGCTATTACAATGTAGAAGTCCTCTTTGTGTGCTCTATCTCCAATCCCTCTCAACTATTTTTCTCAGATATGGAACAAACAAACTTGAAAGAATGGAACCCTCTTTCCTCTTGGTGGCCCAATTATAACATAGCAAAATAGCCTACTAGTGGTTAGGTTTGAATACCTCAACCATTAACAAAAGCTGCAATGACTCTTCTAAATTATTCTACATAATAATCACGTGGCTAGGCCCTTTTTCACAATTATTGGAGGATACTAAAGTGTACAAATCCTCTTTGCGTCTTGTATTTCCTTTCCCTCTATGCCATTTCTGCTCAGCTATGGAACAAAAAAACTTGAAAGAATGGAACCCATTTTCCTCCTAGTGGATAAATTATAACACAACATGATAGCCTACTAGTGGTTAGGTTTGACTACTTCAACACTTAACCAAAGTTACAATATAGACTCTTCTAGAGTCTTCTACATCATAATCATGTGGCTAGCCCCTTTTTCATAAACAATGGGGGTTGGGTATGATAGATTAGTACACCCCTCTAGAGATGCCTTACCTCTTATTGACTCTTCTATATACTGAATTTCTCTTAAAAATAATAAAACATACTTTTTACTGGAATTGATTAATTTTTTGGATTAGTTGGCACTTACTAGCAAAATTTACTTTCCTTTTTGTGCATTGCTGGTGAAATATTTTCCATCCTTGACAAGTCAATATTGGTTGGTTCTCCACGTGAATATTGCATCTCACAAGTACATGTAGGGCTTCCCAAACCTGACTCCACATACATGAAGGAGAACCACTTCTAGTTCTACTTCATCAATAAAGTCAACATTGATGGAATATCTAATTTTGCATTGTTTTGTTACCTTCATCTATTCATCCTTATTTACCCATCCTAGTGGATATGGGCTTGGATGGTGACAAACTTACAATCCCACAATTTTGGTCATTTCTATTGTGATGATATTTTATTGCAATCTCGAGTTAAATAGAGCATCAACCTTCACCTTCTTGACCTGTATCTTTATATGGAAGAGTTTGGTCATTTCTTTCTCTTCCTATTGTTGAAGGCTAATAAGATTTTCCTCCTTCTACACTAACATATAAATCATATTCTCAGCCATGTCCAAGCTACTTTCAACTTGGTTTCCCGAACCAATGGCCATGAGATTTTTCTTATTATTGTAATTTTTTTTTTGTTCTTCGGTTTAGGCTCTGGATGAAACTTCCAATACTTTTCCTTTGTATTGCAATCAATGATGTAGTGGTTGTTGGAATATTTTCATTGGTGTTTTTTGGTTGTTATCATTTTATCTTATCCCACTTTCTATTTCTTAGAAGAATCATGTTTCTCCTTCTACTTTGATTGACTTGATTGCACTTTCTTTAGGCTTATGTTCTCTAGGTATTGTTCATGTACGCAAGCCTCATCCAATGATTTGTGATTGAAAAACATTACTTTCTCCTGCAGATGGCAGTGTAGACCCCCTAGATACTTGAGGAGTACATCTGGGTTCTTTTGGGCGATACCCAACATTATGTCCATTTTTCTCAACTTTGTGGTATTCTCCTACATGATTTTCCTTGACTTTTTCCTAAAGTAGTTCCACCACATCCGTTGTTCCTCTATGTACCCAATAGGGTAAAAATGTGACTTTATGATAGTTTTAAAATCCTTCTAATTAGTCATTGGAGGCTCTCCCTCCAACCTCGATGTCTTTGTGTTGCTTCCCCACCAAGTTAGGACATGGCCCTCTAATATCAACTATGTAAATGAAATATTTTATTCTTCATCAATTTAGTGGACACTTAAATACACTTTTAGTTGCTACAACCAATGATTTTGCTTCAGAGTGTCGATATCACCATGGTACAACTTCATATCATCGTTTTCTTTCATTTTCTATAGGGTTGTGATTGATTCATGGTGCTCAAACTAGGTTGATATTTTTTGTGTCCTTCCTTTAGCAGGCTCTTTGTTTCTTCCCAATCTCCTTATCCCCCTTCTAATTTTTCCTTTGTAGTAGAACCCAAACCTTCTTCAAACATTCGAAGCTTATTTTTGAGGGTTTCATGAGGATATTTACATTATGATTTACATCCACGACTTGTTATTATAGTTGCAAAAACCTCTCCTCTGCAAAATAACAAGGGTTATTCCATGTTTATTCACAGATTCGTTGGCCATGATTAGGGTTTTATGGCTTTTGGCCCAGCCAATCTAGGCCCCCAATAAATATCCACGATATACCCAAAGAAATTTTATTTGATACCAATATGATTTGTAAAATTTTGTGGATATTCCACTGGATAGTTCATCACAATAGATATGATAAAGTTATTTTTAAAATATGAAATTCTACACTACTACAGTTTTACTTTTTTTTATCTTTATGAATCTATAGAATATTGTTAATAGTGCATGCATTTGAATTAAATATTTTGTAGAAAATCAAGAAGAACAAAATAAAATCACACACACATATCTTACACAATATATGACCCGCAAAACCTTTTCTGGAGAAAAACATAGCTTAAAGGTGAGGCTTCTATGCTATTTTTCTCTAGATATAAAATGTTTGTGACTACAAAGGAGTATGGCCTGTGGCTTGTGGTCTACTACAGTACAAAAATAATCTCTGTGTGCTCTATCTAATCTCCCTCTACTATTTTCTCTCAACTATGGAACAAATGAACTTGAAATAATGAAACCCCTTTTCCTCGTAGTGGCTCAATTATAACACAATGTTATAACCTACTAGTGGTTAGATTTGACTACCTCAACCCTCAAAGAAAGTTACTATATAGAATCCCCTAGTGTCTTCTACATCATAATCATGTGGGTAGCCCCTTTTTGATGAATAATGGTGGTTGACATGGCATCCTCTCAAATTATGTTCGTGGAAAGAAGAAGGTTAACTTGTGAGTGGAATAATTTCTCATGCGAACTCTGATTGGTGTGATTCTTACATTGTTGAAGAGGTCTATGAGTGTAGAATAAGAAAAAATGTGAGGCAATAAAGTGAGAAAG
Source organism: Pinus taeda (assembly GCA_000404065.3). Classification (NCBI taxonomy): domain Eukaryota; kingdom Viridiplantae; phylum Streptophyta; class Pinopsida; order Pinales; family Pinaceae; genus Pinus; species Pinus taeda. The sequence continues at coordinate 182,945 of APFE030926937.1, read as the reverse complement.
TTTTACCCCCAAAAAATATTGTTTGATGTCTCAAAATGTTCGTGGAATTTTTCAAACCCTAATTTTCCAAATGGGGTCCCGTTGGTAAAAAAGCTCCTAAGAGTTTATTCCTCCACTTTTTCGCTTTGAAAACATCAATATGGATGAAAAATAATATAATGATCCAATCTGGATCGAAAGGGAATTAATTGTCTCCACTGTACCTTAGCGTGTCATTTCAACTAATGACAAATATATTATATATATATATCTATCTAATTAATATTTATATAATATATAATATATATCTATATTATAATATTATATATTTATTATATATAGATATAGATATATATATATATATATATATAAAAATGGTGGAATTAGATGTTGGAATATATATTCTATAGGTACAACAAATTCCCATTTCCATTAGAAATCTTCAAATGCTCATATGCATCACTGTAACTCTCTGCCACACATATTTGATTGGTGGAATGTTTTCTCGAAAATGAAATATTGTATTGAAAATGCCTCATACCTCATGAAATATCTATTTAGCAATATTACTTTTCCTTAAAATATGAAGGTACTAAAATGTATTCTCAAATATGCTTTTCATACGCTCTTTCCCTACATTAGTAATTTCAATCCTTATTTGAAAGAATTCATATTCATAGCTACTTTCTATCTTCACTGCAATTAATATTCTTTCCCAACCAAAGGTTTTATGAATGAAAAGGAATGAGACATCTTCCTCAAGCCCAAGAGGTGACCTAGATATCTTGAAGACACTTCCTTATAATTCTTCAATTTCGGAGTGACCGGTCATAAAATACTTGAAGTGTTGTATTCATCAATTTGTACTATTGTCACAAGAATTAGTAAAAGTTTAGGGTGAAAAGGCAAACCCACAAAATATTTGTAATTGTGCTAAGTATTTTTAATTGCACTAAAATTAGATTCCATGATCTTTTGAAGGTCCACAATATTTTCTTTCTCATATACTACAATATGCATAAGACTTGAATAATAATGGCTATCATAGAACTTAATCAACTCATTTTTGACATCCAATCCTTTTTCTTTAGGATGCACATCCAAGGTATCCAAACTCCCCGTGTTGAATTTATGAAATAAATGGTCATTGGAGCTTATATATTTTGCAAATGATTCCATCTACAAGCATCCACCATAATATTTTTATTTTTTTCATCATTAACCACATGTATTTTCCTTGATGTGGTATCATGTGACATTAAGGCACGATTGAAAATTTAAGAAAATATGTTCAATGGTTATTAAAAATAATCTACATTCACTTCAAAATGGAAGTTGGAATACTTAAAGTTGGTAAATGTTTTTAACCACCGCTGATGCTTTGTAATATACTACATCTAACTATCTTCCAAAGGATATCTCTCACTTTCATAGAACAACATATGCTAAGAAAGTGTGCTAAGACATCCAAGCCTTGAGGGTCACCAAATTTTCCAATAGATACATTCATAGATGCAACATACTAAACATCATCCAATAAACCATGAGAATTATCTTCCAATCATTACCATTTTTTATCTGATTATTATTGCTTAATGGTTACCTATGGGATCAATCTTTATCCCATGTAGAGTCAATGTTGTCCAATACTAAGCATATCTAATAAAATATGCCTTTTGTCTAGAGCAACCTGAAGAATAATTATGATTGTTACCATCATCTACCTTCACTTCTAATACTGGAGGTATTTATAAATTTTGTTCTTCCTCCCGGGATTATGAAATGTAAGCATTTTTTGTACGTGCCTACCTAAGCTATGTCAATTCTCTAAAATGTATCTCTAGGTCCTTCTTCATTTGATCTAGAGGGCCAAATTTTTGTTTTCATTACCTAATCTACCTCTTTTTCTTTTGGATGAGGATAAGGATTGAGCATCATCTCCAACACAACTTTCACCGAAATATTTTTTGGTATCTGATAGAGTTCCTAACTTTCTACTCTTCCTCCCTTCACTAATATTACCAGTACGATTTCCAACTTCCAACACCTCATATTTCTCAAGAAATCTTGTTATATTCTTGTTATGATTTTCAAAACATTGCAAAATTTTTGACAAGCACTCCTATCCATGAGATGTTTTCATTGAGATAACTAATTCCCAATTTCAACTAACTAGATACAATTCTAAAAAATAATCTTAAACTGAAAACCCCTCAGTAGGCAAGATGAACAAGTTTGATACCACTGCAATATCCCTTACTAAATTAGCATGACCAAAATCGAAAAATTTTTGATTCTTATGTTTTAGACATTTCATCAAACAATTTTGATGAAATCTTGACATAAATTATACGACAAGGAAAATAACATAGCCACAAATATAAGTTTGAAAACAAGAAAGAAGCCAATTAAATTTGATTTATTAATATGCAAGGAACCCCTTTTAGATAAAAAAAAAAAACAAAAATCAATTTCTGTGAACATAATTGCTAATAAAAATATGGTTCAACCCTCCATCCTAACCCCCATGGCTTGAGATTAGTGGTATGACCCTCATTTTCATTCCCATGAATTGCATATTGCCTCCATGAATTTGTAGGGAGATGGATCCTTTTCTTGAATGCCATATACCTATGAGAAATATGTGTGATCTTTCCTCCTAATCAACTAGGGTGGATTTGTTTCACAACCAAAACCAAAACAAATCAAATCTCTTGTATGCCCAATGTGAGAAACCAAAATTATACCTCCACCTCACTAATTAGGGTCGAACCTTTCACAATCGAAACTAGAATGCTCTTAGGATTTTTTCCAAGTGTTTGAAGCCAATATCTTTCCAAATAACAGTAACATAATCTATCAAACACAAAAAGTGAGGTCTAATCTCTCTTTTATCATTAGCATACCATGTTTCATCGAAATACCATGGGTGATAATAATACCACAAGTCTCTAATTTATAACTTTCACCCAATAGACATTTAAAAAAATGAAATAATTAATATAATTTTTAATCTCTATAGACCACAAGAATCAATATGATACTGATTCATTCTCTAGAACTGATCATTTAGAAAGGGACCTTACAATCCAATGGCACAAGAACTTTTTCAATTTGAGTCCATATGTAAGCGTTATGCCACCTGAAACTTGATCTTTGTATTTTGACCACCATGATTTAAGAGGGTGCCACATTGAACCCCATTATTCATGGAAAATAGCCTATCCATCTGATCATGATGAAGAAGACTCTAGAGGAGTCAATATTGTAACTATATCTAAGGGTTAAAGGGGTTAACGTTAACTATTAGTAGGCTATCACGGTGTGCTATAACCGAGCCACTAGGAGGAAAAGGTGTTCCATTCTATTCGAGTGTTTTCATCTATAAATGAGTAGAGTAGTTAAGAGTGGATCATAAGAGAGAAAACATAAAGGGCTTCAACACTCTAGCAAAACACAGGCCATGAGTCTCACTTCTTTGTACTTCCTCCATTTCCCTTGAGAGAAACAAAGAGTGGAGTAACCTCACCTTCTTGTTGGATTTTCTTCTAATAAGGATTCTTGAGCCATATCTTATGTTATTCTAGTTTGTGAGTGATTGTTCTATTTTTTGTCTATTTTCTACATAATTATAATTTATGTTCATATGCAATAAACAATAATTAAGAAATCCATAAATCTAAGGAGAAATAAACATTTATAGTGTAGGTTTTAGATTTTCGAATATAGTTTATTATATCTATTGGGATAAATTATCCAATGGAATACCCACAACAATTTATGGATCAGTATGTGTGTGTGTGTCTGTGTGTGGATAATATTAACTACCCATGGGTCCACTTCTAATGAGATAGTTAGAACTAAGATGGGTTTTCTAAATAAAGAGGGCCCTTTTAATGAGTGACTATTAACTAACTATTTAATAGGTTTTGATGCATTAATAATGCATCTAACTAAGAGGGTTACAGTAGGACACTTACAAATTTATTCTAAGATATTGCGACATTTTGTATTACCTTATAGTGGGTATCTTTATGTTGACTGCAAATTTCATAAAATTCTAGAAATCTAAAAGATATGAACAAAGTAAATTTTTTGACTTTATTCATATCCAAAATATTCCAAAATATCTAATAGAGTTATGTTGGGATTGTTATATTAGTAGTATAACTAGTAGATGTTCTTGTCCTTCTTTTGTAAGGTAAACATTTATTCATGCATTAGAATTGCACAATATACGTAGTTATGGTTTGCCCTAGTCTTCCACCTAGAAAGTCATACGATCGATAACACCCAAGTTTCTTCAACATCCAAACATTAAGTTTATGAAAGTGTAGCAAAAAAACAGATATTATTTTTTTATTCCTTTACAACATAATCTATCCTTGGACATATATACATAAAACAAAAAAAAAAAAGATAAAGAAACGAAAAAAATAATGAGTAGGCATCCATACCTAGATGATTGTAAAATGTTCATTATGACCAACTCCTTGTTGTTACTTGGCAAGCATCATGGATTCAAAGGAAGGCCAATATGGTCTTAAAATCATTTTAGGTGTATGTCCAAGTCCTCATAAAAGGATGCAACTCATTCAACATGAGTAGGATCTTCTCCTTGGCCTCTTTATGATCCAACAATACATGACTAAGTAGAATTTTTAAATGTTAGAAGATATCTACAATATACATCTACTCATTATATCTTCCTCTAGTGTGATCTCTTTGGGGCATTCATTTTGCTACCCCTCTAGGTAGTTTCTAGTCAGTTTGGTACTTGCAAACATCCCCTCTCTCCTACAATGTCACAATTCAATTATACTATTTCATCTTGAATATTATATCGATTTTGGGTGCAAAATATATGCTGAAGATTACTCTTTGTTAGGCCTGAGAACCTCTCAAGAACCTCCATGTCATCTATAGTAGGGCACCCTTCAGTTTCTCCTAGTTCATTGACGATACATTTAACCAAAATGAAGGATGTTCCAATCATCCCATAAGATAAATATCTACTCACAAGAAGGAAGCTAAGGGCATGGGTAGCCATGGAGAAGAGAAGCATAGGGATACTAGGGCTCCTCGTAAGGATGAAATTATTTATAGAAGGACCCAAAGGGGGGAGACATGTTAGGCCCCTATACTACTAGTGTAACCCCTTATTGTTATTAGTACAACCCATTTATTATATTGATGTACCCATGTAGTGCCCATTGTTACTATTGTGCCCCATAGAAGCCCACTATTGTTATTATTCTGCCATTACATTATTATTGTTATGTCGGCTCTGATTATGTTATGACCCCTTAGACACCTATATATACAAAGGAGGTATGTTCATTTTTATCATCCAAGAATTGTTCATTTATGTAATCTAAAGGAGGTTTCCCCCTCGAAGAGGTTGAATTCTAAGGCATCGATCTATCTTTTCTATCTTTTTCTTGAGCTATTTTCATAACATTTGGTATCAGAGATTTGGATTCTAGGGTTTCCCTGCTCCAAATAGGCCATCGTAGAATTTTTTCTATAACTTATTTTCTGCGACATTTCAGAAGCTAAAAAACAAACCCATTTGAGAAGAAATCGCACTGAATCTTGGGTCCGAATTTCAGAGCTTTTCACGCTATATTTGCAGAGATATGATCTGAGGAAGTTGGCCTTTTTGCAGACTCCTGAATTACATTCCAAACAGGTGACTTGGGGAAAATCTTCATAACTTTCTCTCTGAGCATTCGATTTAAATTTCTTAAAAAGGTACAGAAAGAGGAGGGACTATAGTTTCTTGTATACATTTTTCAGTGCCAAAGGTCAAAACAGTGACTCGTGGCACGTCGTACAAGTTCACTCTACTGAACTAGTCTAAAATCAGGTCACTGTGGGAGATTTCGCATAACGCTTCCTTGGAGAATCCAATTTGGATCCGACTGGTGGCATTGGAAAGAGGACAGAAAGTGCTACTATGGCTCACAATTTCATAACTTAAATATCCAAAAGTACAGAGCTACAGTTGTTTCAAGATCGAGCTACTAAAATCAAGAAAATGCAAGATGAGGAAGTTTGATGGTAAGGATCCGGTAAATTGGATAGTTCAAATGGAGCAATATTTTCATCTACATGGTGTACCACTGTTACAAAAGTTATGTATTGCATCTTCATATTTAGAACCGGATCAATTTTTATGGTATGAAGGGCTTTGTTCTCGTAAATAACTTGTTACGTGGTCAATTTTCACGGAGGAAATGATAGCACATTATGAGGATACAAAGAGAAACACCTTCTTTAGAGCAACACCACAACAATTGGAAAGAGTAAAAGGACTTTGTGACATAGTGGAAAGCAAAATTATGGAAACCAGGAAGCATACCCCGCACAACTATAAAGATCCCAATTCAAACAATATTTCCAGACATTGAAAAGGAAGGAGAAATCATATTGGAACCTGGAGCAGTCATAGAAACAAGAACTCAACAACTACGAAATCGGTCAATTTCAGAGTATCGCATCAAGTGGAAGAACTTACCCACTAAAGATTCCACATGGGAGGACAAGAATTTTATACAGAAGCATCAAGAACTACTCAAGCGTGTGTAACCCCTTATTGTTATTAGTACAACCCACTTATTATATTGATGTACGCATGTAGTGCCCATAATGTTACTATTGTGGCCCGTAGAAGGCCACTATTGTTATTATTGTGCCCTTACATTATTATTGTTATGTCGGCTCTAATTATGTTATGACTCCTTAGACTCCTATATATAGAAAGGAGGTCTTTTCATTTTTATCATCTAGAAATTGTTCATTTATGTAATGTAAAGGAGGTTGCCCCCTCGAAGAGGCTGAATTCTAAGGCGTTGATCTATCTTTTCTATATTTTTCTTGAGCTAGTTTCATAACAAGACAACTATTAGAGAGATATTCCAAAGCAAAGGGGTAACTCAACCAAGCCAACTACAATGGTCCAAGGAAGTGGTTGAGACATAACACAACAACAAAGAAAAAGTGAAACAAGGTTGATAATGCATGGAGCATGTGCTAGGAGATAACATAGGAAACAACAAAACAGAGCATGTTTAACTCTATAAAGACTTAATGCAGGAAGCCACCTACTATGTTTTATCATCATTAAAGAAAAATAACCGATGAATGATAATAATTCACAAAAATTAAAGGCTCAGTACCTTAGATCATCCCTAGATCAACGATTGTCTCCTACATATTTTAGCCACATTCTATAAATAATGGAAACACATGCAAGTTTTGATTATTCTTTATGAGGGGTAGGTAATGAAGGATTTAAGCAATGGCTCCATATATCGGTAACAACACATTCATTATTGCGTATAATCTCCACTCAATCTAAATTATTAATAGTTACAAGTTCTAGATGGATCTCTCATTAGATTGGAGTGATGTTGTAAAATCTTCCATATATCAACATTATGGTTTGCAAATAACATCTTGGCAAGTCCATGGCAATATCCACATCTATGCTCCACTTTGACTCATCTTAATCATCCCACCTATCATTGTTTTGGCCCTTATGTAAGTATTTTTATCACTTAAATTTGTCCAAAATTCAACATAAATTTATTATAATTATAAATTTAAATTTATTAAATTTAAATGGAGTAAATTACCGAAATTCTAATATATCATTTTTTTTAATTTAATTGATTTATGCATTAAAAACATATTTTAAACCACACAATACCGCACTCTTACCTAAACTTACATGCCATCATTATGATGTCACCTGCCCATCATTGTGATGTCACCTACGTAGAAAAGGCCAAAACATTATAATCATGTGTATAATCACGTCATTAAAACACTTTACACAAACAAAAAATTAGGACTTGTGGAAGCTCTTTCACGTTTCTTTGTTTGTATGCGACAGTGTTCTTCATCTTCCGAACGAGTCTAATCGAAAAAATTCCGCTGGTATTATATATATATATATACATACATTACAAAGAGACGATGCCTGGCACTCAAGGAAAAGATGGCGTTGGTTGACTACATGATAAAAGTTGGTAGCATTGATGATAAAAGTTGGTAGCATTGTTGAGTTGATTAATTTATTGATAAAGTTGGAGAATCCTGAATGGGACGAGGTTGAGTAAGGTATCGATAGAAACTGGGAGCACGTTGTTACTATGACCAAAGATGTCAGGTCCTGGTTTGGACAATTGCTGTTTACATCACATCAAAGGAGCTATTCATTAGTGTTTCTTTTTCGTGAAGTCCATCTTTTCAGGAGTAATAAGTGTTGAATTAGTATTTGTATTGATGAATTGGTTTGTAGTAATATTTAGATTAGGCTTTATTTATTCATAGTATATTTGATGTTAGACTGAAAATAAATAATCTTTCGACTGAGTTTTGTATATTAGTGGTAACAGTGTTTAATTGATGGGAAGATTATTCCGCTCGAAATTAAACCTATCCCTAATCTCGGGTTTGTCTAAATGGTAAAAATTACATTTTCTTTATTTATTTAGTTACATTTATTTATTTGAATGGTAATGTTTCCATATAAAGATTTTGGATTATTGTATTGCAAGATAAAGTTTTATGAAACTGGATTATTAAATTGTTTAATAATAAAGATAAAAAAAAAAATTAAATCATCCAAATTCGATGACATCTTAGATAAGAGTGAAATTAATTATTTCATTTCTCTTATTGTTAAGATATATGCGAATCTAAATCCAATTAAAGAGTGAGATTGATTATTTGAGCGAAATTTATTATTTGACTTTGTTGATATTCGTAAGATCTAAGAATCTGCAATCAAATTGCGTTTAAAATTGATTATTTGACTGAGTTCTTATTTGTAAGATACAAGAATGTGCAATCAAATTGCGTCTACATTGTTGTACATTCTTAATTACGTTTACGTTTAATCTACACTCTTCATTCTTGATTAATACTTAATAAGTTTTCTTTCGGATTTCATCTGATTGACAATGCGCAATCTCATTTTTTTTGTGCATTGTTATACGCAATAAAGTTGACCTTAATGAAAACTAAAAACACGTTACCTAACCTGACAGAGGTTGCGGTCGGAACACGGAGATTATGTGGGAAAAACCAGATTTCTTTCGAATGAGTCAAACATAAATCTATTTACTACAATGCACATGCTGCCAAATATGTTGAGATCAGCGGGCCCGTTGTTATTAGGTCTGGATTAAAAATTGAACCAGGTGCCATGATACGCAAACGGTGATGACGCCACTGCTGTCGTTTCCAGATTCTTTCGCTATATATTTGGTCTCCCCAGGAGAAAACCAAAACATCAGAGCAGTCGATTACAAAGCTTCGATTTTGTATTGGCTAATCCATTCGCGTTATAGTTATTAGTTATTGGTTATATACCTCTTTTAGGCTTTGCAATAGAATATCTAGTTCTGCAGCAATGTCTTTGCAACCAGTACGAATGCTTTCAGCCAGGCTTCTTATTCTCCTCTCATTTATTACATGTTTGGCTTCCGTTGCACAGGCGAAAATACACCATCATACCTTCGTCGTAAGTTGACTTTTTCACTATTTTTAAGGTTTATTTTTGCATGGCTATAACCTTGGGAAAACAAAGGGATCGCGTTTAGATTAATCAATTTTCTGCAATATTTTGATTGTTTCTTTTGAACGCCTGCACAGATTGCACCGAAGAACGTTACAAGACTATGCAACCAGTATACAGTAATTGTTGTCAATGGACAGCTACCGGGTCCAACTCTGTATGTCCACAAAGGAGACACTGTTATTGTTAAAGTTATTAACAACGCCCAGTACAATGCCACTATTCACTGGTATGTCTATTCAAGCTCGATGTGAATCTTTGAGAAATATAATTATTGATAGTTTTGATTATAATACTCGTGGCTTATCAATATGTGTCAGGCATGGAGTGAGGCAGTTACGTACATGTTGGGCCGATGGACCGGCATATGTTACACAATGCCCCATTCAACCTGGTGGAAATTATACCCACAGATTCACAGTTACTGGACAGGAAGGAACCTTGTGGTGGCATGCTCATATCTCATGGCTCCGAGCTACGGTGTATGGAGCTTTCGTAATCTATCCTAAAAAAGGCAGCTTATATCCATTTCCTAAACCCAATGGGGAAATTCCTATAGTTATAGGTAATGAGTCGCGACGAGATTCAATACATAAATGTTTGTTTGCCTATAGGATTTCGACGGTTAATACTGATTCAAAGGGTTGACGTGATTGAACAGGAGAATGGTGGAATAGTAATCCCATTGACGTTATAAATGAAGCACTCCTCACAGGTGGTGCACCCAATATATCAGATGCCTTCACTATAAATGGACAGCCAGGAGACCTGTATTCCTGCTCTACATCAGGTACTAACTTTAGATAGACTTTAGTAAAGATCTGTAACTTGTGATGTTGAAAATTGGGTTAGAAACTAATGAAAGGATTTCGGTGCAGAAACATTTCGAGCCTCTGTACAGTATGGAGAAACATACCTTCTGCGGATTGTCAATGCTGCACTTAATAATGCGCACTTTTTCAAGATAGCAGGCCACGAATTTACGGTCGTAGCTGTGGATGCTTCCTACACCAAGCCCTACAAAACGGACGTTATCGTGATCTCTCCCGGCCAGACTACTGATGTTCTTCTCACAGCCAACCAGACGGTGGGCGAATACTATATGGCCGCTCGACCATACACTAATTTGGTTACGACCACTATTGATAACACCACGACTACTGCTATTCTAGAGTATATTGGACATCAAAATTCCAGTAGTCCCGTTTTCCCTAGTCTTCCATACTACAATGACACCACAACTGTCACTCGATTTACAAGAGGACTGCGAAGCATGGCTTCCCCGGAGTACCCGGTGGACGTTCCGCAAAGCATAGATAACAGCCTTATCTCCACAGTTGGTCTAGGGTTGCGTCCGTGCCCCACTGGGAGGACCTGTGCAGGCCCTAACGGAACGATGCTGAAGGCAAGTATGAACAACATATCATTTACGTTGCCCACGATCGCTCTGCTTCAAGCTAATTATTTCGGCGTTAATGGCGTCTTTACCACGGATTTTCCTTCAAATCCTCCGGTTACATTTAACTACACGGGAGATGATATACCCAAAACTCTTTGGGATCCTGAATCCGCAACAAAAGTGAAAGTGCTGGAATACAATTCTACGGTGCAACTGGTATATCAGACAACAAACATCTTCGTGGCAGAGAACCATCCGATGCATCTTCATGGTTACGGTTTCTATGTGGTGGGAGAAGGACTGGGAAACTATAACCCAGTAACTGATCCGCTCAACTTTAATCTTGTTGATCCCCCTCAACGCAACACAGTAATCGCTCCAATGAGTGGGTGGGTTGCCATAAGATTCAGAGCTGATAATCCAGGTATATTTAAACTCACACATATTACCCCTGCACTTCAGCTCAACTGAATTCACTTTTATTATATGTTCTTTTAAGCATATATCTGGTTGGCATTTGTATTTCATCGTTGGATCGTAGATTGTTTTGAATTTCTTTTTTGAAATGTTTTGAAATTTGAAATTTAGTTATTTAATCTCCCTCTCGTGTTGGTCAAATTTCAAAATATTCATAAAATCTACTCCATATAAAAATAACACTATTGATTTGCTAATCACCTTATTCTTTTATTTGGTTCAGGAATGTGGTTTGTGCATTGCCATTTAGAAGACCATTTATCATGGGGATTGAACATGGCGTTTCTGGTGAAGAACGGTCGTGGTCGTTTGGCAAGTTTGGAGCCTCCTCCTCCAGACCTCCCGAAGTGTTAATGAATAGAAAGTGAAACCATCCTGAATTATTTGTGTTCTGCCTTTCTTTCCTCATTTCTACCATATTTCTTCATTTGCTGTGGATTTCATTTCGATTGCCGATTTGTTCATTAGCTGTGGATTTCATTTCCATTACCGTTTTATATCTCCTGGACTTGAGCGTGATATAATGCACGGTAAATTTATCGATAAATTCATTTATTTTATAATAAACGATAAATTCATTTATTTCAAATCTCATTTATGATTATGTATACCATTTAATTTATAACTTTCTTTCATTTCTCTTTTATCTAGTTCCATAATATTAATATATATATATTTATATATATAATATAGATATATATATTATAATTTTCGATTTTTACTTTAATTTTATCGTTATTATTTATTGAATTTCTTTCAGTTATTTTTATTTCACTCCTCTTTACATACCTGACCACTCTACTGTACACTTCTCCGCTGTCCTGTTGAACATTGTAAATTATTTTTGTCAAACCCATTCTGATATGTTTTCGGGAAATATACTTCAGAACACTTGGATGTTTAAGTGTAAGATTGTTACATGTTTACCAGAAATGGAGAAATAGTCCTCTCAAAGCAGGGCACTATAATATTTTATATAATTAATTAATTAAAAAATATATATATTAAATTTATTTTTTGATATCATATTTTAACCTGGAACTTTCTTTGTAATTGCTACTAATGAGTTTATACAGTTACATTATATTCTAGTAGGGAGAAATAAGCCACTCAAAGCCGGGCAATATAATATTTTATATAATTTATTAAAAAAATAAAAAATTATATTAAAACTAGTTTTTTGATATCATATTCTAAGTCGGAACTTCTTTTTTTAATTGCTACGTATTCTGAGTTTATTACAGTTACATTATATTTTAATTATTTTTTAAATTCGCTTTACTATTGTTGTAATTTAAGGATTTTAAGTGAGGTTTTTTATTCTTAATTTTTTGTTTTAATTTAATTTGTTTTTTTTATTAATTTTTATAAAAGTATTTATGTTATATATTATTTTTTTATAATGATAATAATATTAGTATTCTTTTTAAATTTATAATAATTTAATAGTTTTAATGATTCAATTATTTTATTTAGTTTTTAGTTATTTATATTCAAGGAACATCCTGTAGCACTATTTTCTTATTTAATAAAAAGACATAATTTCTATTTTAATAAAAGATTATATTTAATATAATTTATCTTCGATTTTAATTGGGGTTAGTTATATTTAAACGGTTAAGGGAAAGCATTCTATTTTTTACTATCTTTGAATTCATAAGATTGATTTTGCTTCTAATAGCCTTTTTCTCTTTCTTTGTTTTCTTAAAATGATTTAAAAACCACATTTTTACGGTAAATTAGAATTCCTTAAATTTTATTTTTTGGGTTTTTTAAAATACTATAATAACAAGGGAACTACTGCCGTAGCGGTAGTCCCTGCCCGGGGGTGCAAATTCCAGGCTGGTTGTAAATTGCTGGAATAAAACTGAAAGCTATGATTGTAAATCCTTAGGCTATAATTAAGTTAAAAATAATACATTTCTGAAAAAGTATGCAAAAACAATTCTTCGCTAACTTACCTAACTCAACGCTCCGTCAATCTCTCAATATTCATTAAAATTTCTACTCTTTAATATAAAGGCTCAAGACGGTTCACTGAACCAAGATTAGCAAGGTTGCCGCCGCAACAAAGGATAAAAATAGGTCCATCATCAGGAATGCATGCGATAGAAAAAGCACAAAAAAATCCATAGTTTATTACCCACATAGTAAATATCATGAAATATTAAAATAATATGGCCAACGGGTTGTTAGCCATTATAAATACTCTGATGAAATCTCTGAAGCCATGGTAGAAGCCAGAGTTTGGCTTTAAATATACTCCTCAGTACTCATTTTCAAGGAGCATTGCAAAGACGAAAAACAATCCGTTGTAAGCCAAGTACGGTGATTGCTCTGTCCGAATAGTGTCAAGGGGCTTTGCTAGGCGACTTTTCTATGGCAGGAATGTGGGAGGAGTAAAAGAAAAGTCAAAATATCATGAACATGGTTTTTACTTGTTTCTTTGAAACTGAGATACAGAGAAATGAGGCTCTAGAAGGAAAGAGCCATTTTACATAGGGATTTACAGTCGTTCCTACTTGTTGGATGTTTTAGAGAATATGTTGTGCATTGGGTGTTCATATATTGTTTCCATTTATTTTTGTAGTTTAGACTCAAATATTGGATTAAAAAACAAATTTAAGATTAAAATAATGGACCTGGAATAAAAATAAAAATAAAAAATCTATTTTAATAAAACAAGGATTAGAAAAAAATCTATTCTAAGAAATATCGTTTCTAAGAAATAAGAAATATAATCTATTCTAATAAAAGAACGATTAAAAATAATTTATTCCAAAAAATATCACTGTTATCACTCTTAATAAAGAAAAAAATACAAATAAAATAAGAAATCTAGTCTAATAAAAGAAGGATTAAAATAAAATAAAATAAAAAATTATTCTAAGAAATATCACCACTGTTAATGAGATGTAGGATGCACAGGAAACCATTATATGAAATAAAGATCCAAAATATAAAATATGCACATTGCATTTCACCCATTAAAATATAATATTAATAACAAAGTAATGATAAAAGAGAAGAGAACCAAATAATATAAATCACTAATCATGACACGTGGTATGAATTGGTATGAATTATACCAAGTGTAAACATAAACAACAACAACACCATATGACAAATTAAATTAATCAATTCTATTAACAATAAATAAACCCAATACAAAGCAACTAGTGTTGTGCTTTACATCTTGAACAGAAATTATGAACACAACTAACCTAAAACATTCGTGGGAAGAAAACAATTAATGTAGAACATTAACAGAATGTCATTTTGACAAGCCTTGAACCAGGAACAAGCATGTTATAGTTACAAATACCTGACTGACATACTCTATAGCATTAGAGGAAAGGACATACTTTATAGTAGCTCCTCCCTTGCCAATTATGCCACCACATACAGAATTTGGAAGAACCAGTCTAACTTGACTTGACTTCTCATCCACATCATTGTTATCGTCAGCCTGTTCCAAAAAATGCAAGAATGTGCATCAATAACCCATGCGGTTAATTTTGATTTACTGTTACCGGGTAGAACGGCAGAAATCTTAAAAGCCCGAGTAGTTATACCATAAAAAGGAAATGCATACACATGACACATCATCAGACTACCTACTTGCAAATACAAAACCACAAAAAACACATGGGCTTTGCAATGCTACCTCGCTCAGCAGTTTCTGGAGAATGAGATTAACCGCGGTCAGTATTTCATTGATGGATCCCGTCACTAATATTATCCTATCAGTTGTTCCAGGAAAATATTCATGATTGCATGAGAGCTGAATCCTAGCCCCTGATTGTGACTGAAAATCACTAACAGTAGCACCACCCTTCCCAATAACCGATCCCGCTGCTGCATTTGATACCAAGAACCTGAGACAGGAGGATGTCTTGCTCCCTTCCTCTGAAACAGAAAAATGCATAAAAGGTTAGAGAAGGGAAGCAAGTATTAACTAAGAAACAATGATGAACTCAAGAAATGTTCCCAGAAGGAAAGCAGTGATCGCCTGCGATTTAGAAGATTCCTCGTGTGACCAAAACTGCAAGTGTTACATAAAAGCTTCGGTCACATGGGGCGGACAGTAAATGGACTAAAGCTTTAACAAGCAAATACTGACTTAAACCCTATCCTGGTATACAAACACCCGCATTTTCAGGGTTGGCAAAATTAGCTATATGAACCCAAATAAAATCCAACTCCCTATGTCAGGGCAACTGCCGCGGGATAATCCACCCTTTGGCCCATGGTCTCATTGATTGGCAATAGCCTAGCGCCCGCTGAAGAAGTAGCCAAAATCAGATATCAAAACATAAAAATTAGGGCAAAGGGCTTGCTTGCTTACCTGAGGGTTCGAATATCAAGCCGTCCCGCTTGGGAGAATGGGAGGGCGATGAATTGTATCCGGAAGCAGGCGACTCGGGCGTATCCATGGGTGAGAGATCCAGGGCTTCATTCATTGCATTCGCGATTCAATCTTCCTCTGTATCTGCAATTAATCCCGTGCCTATAACTGGTTAGCTTCCACCAAGACTACTGTACTGTTGAACCCCTTTTGCAGATGCAGTGGGCCTACGTCCTAATACAACGACACGGGTGCAGCGCATGCACAAAGACACGGACTTTGGTTAAAACCATTTTTCGGATCTGCACATTCAACAACTTAGCATCTAGACTTTGGTTAAAAAAAAATTTCAAATCTGCATATTCAACAACCCGGCAATAAGACCTCCATTTTAAAACTTTGGATAAAATCAAAATAACAGCAAAGCTCGAAAATAAAAGTTTGGATAAAACAGAAAAACATCACTTAAAATTCTTTGGTCAACTTGAATTAATAAGCAGTCAACGTCGATGCGAATACTAATAGTCAATAGTTCCACCCGACTGATGGAAATAGAACATCTTTGCCAGATCTTTTCGCCAAAGTGGAACCTTTCTTCCACAGACTGCAATATACAACCTACAAAGATCAGGTTTGTCAGATTGAGGCATTTGCTAGCAAAACTGCAAAACTGCTGTCAAGAATTCAGAAACTGGAACATATCTTCCAACCTTTCACCACAGGAATGTCGATCCAACAGTCTTAACAAAAACCTGCAAATTCAAATATAATTAACATAAAAAAAACGTTGTCAATCGTGGTCAATATTGATAGAGCAACACCATCACATGCCAGACATAATTTGGAAAAAAAAAAGGAAAAACCCCAACACGACTTCGGAACCATCACAATACAAAAACAAGCCTCGAGTTACAGTTCAATTCCTTGCAAGGAAATGCCTAAAAAACTAGCAATAAATTCCAGTAAAATACCCAAATCCCCGTGACAAACGAAAGAGATGAATCTTGTAACAGACCAAGAGCAACATCTATAGTCACTACCTCCGAGGCTCAAATTTCAGACAATGCACACACAGAACGTCTACCTAG
The DNA here is from genome assembly GCA_000404065.3 of Pinus taeda. Classification (NCBI taxonomy): domain Eukaryota; kingdom Viridiplantae; phylum Streptophyta; class Pinopsida; order Pinales; family Pinaceae; genus Pinus; species Pinus taeda. The sequence continues at coordinate 166,065 of APFE030926937.1, read as the reverse complement.
AATTTCAGTCAGTGTTGAACCTAGAACAATATACCATACTCTGTAAAATCTTGGGAATGTAAGGGTGGTAAGATATTTTTTATCAAGAACTCCGTTAATATGACACTATTTATCAAAAATCAGAAGAAACAAGACCATCTATCAGTAGCCATCCAGGATTATCTATCAGTAGCCATCCAGGATTATAAAATAGTAAAGTACGATGCTAAAATCAGTAACAGAATTGAAAGATTTGGCGACATAAATAAAGAACTGCATAACTCACTGTCAATAAAGTAAACACATGCATAGGCGGCCTCTGTACACAGTTTATGTACCAAACTAGAAGCAAATGAAACAATGGTTAAATTCGTCTAACAAGCCATCAAAGTTCAGATAATATCCAGCATGTGCATAGACAATGTTTCTATCTTGGAATGTAATTTTATCAAAACTGAATACGGCATTAAGAAATACTAGCTATGTTAAAGTTTGCATTGAATAGGAACAGAGTTAATTACAAATGGATCAACCCAATACAAAGCAACTAGTGTTGTGCTTTACATCTTGAACAGAAATTATGAACACAACTAACCTAAAACATTCGTGGGAAGAAAACAATTAATGTAGAACATTAACAGAATGTCATTTTGACAAGCCTTGAACCAGGAACAAGCATGTTATAGTTACAAATACCTGACTGACATACTCTATAGCATTAGAGGAAAGGACATGCTTTATAGTAGCTCCTCCCTTGCCAATTATGCCACCACATACAGAATTTGGAAGAACCAGTCTAACTTGACTTGACTTCTCATCCACATCATTGTTATCGTCAGCCTGTTCCAAAAAATGCAAGAATGTGCATCAATAACCCATGCGGTTAATTTTGATTTACTGTTACCGAGTAGAACGGTAGAAATCTTAAAAGCCCGAGTAGTTATACCATAAAAAGGAAATGCATACACATGACACATCTTCAGACTACCTACTTGCAAATACAAAACCACAAAAAACACATGGGCTTTGCAATGCTACCTCGCTCAGTAGTTTCTGGAGAATGAGATTAACCGCGGTCAGTATTTCATTGATGGATCCCGTCACTAATATTATCCTATCAGTTGTTCCAGGAAAATATTCATGATTGCGTGAGAGCTGAATCCTAGCCCCTGATTGTGACTGAAAATCACTAACAGTAGCACCACCCTTCCCAATAACCGATCCCGCTGCTGCATTTGATACCAAGAACCTGAGACAGGAGGATGTCTTGCTCCCTTCCTCTGAAACAGAAAAATGCATAAAAGGTTAGAGAAGGGAAGCAAGTATTAACTAAGAAACAATGATGAACTCAAGAAATGTTCCCAGAAGGAAAGCAGTGATCACCTGCGATTTAAAAGATTCCTCGTGTGACCAAAACTGCAAGTGTTACATAAAAGCTCCGGTCACATGGGGCGGACAGTAAATGGACTAAAGCTTTAACAAGCAAATACTGACTTAAACCCTATCCTGGTATACAAACACCCGCATTTTCAGGGTTGGCAAAATTAGCTATATGAACCCAAATAAAATCCAACTCCCTATGTCAGGGCAACTGCCGCGGGATAATCCACCCTTTGGCCCATGGTCTCATTGATTGGCAATAGCCTAGCGCCCGCTGAAGAAGTAGCCAAAATCAGATATCAAAACATAAAAATTAGGGCAAAGGGATTGCTTGCTTACCTGAGGGTTCGAATATCAAGCCGTCCCGCTTGGGAGAATGGGAGGGCGATGAACTGTATCCGGAAGCAGGCGACTCGGGCGTATCCATGGGTGAGAGATCCAGGGCTTCATTCATTGCATTCGCGATTCAATCTTCCTCTGTATCTGCAATTAATCCCGCGCCTATAACTGGTTAGCTTCCACCAAGACTACTGTACTGTTGAACCCCTTTTGCAGATGCAGTGGGCCGACATCCTAATACAACGACACGGGTGCAGCGCATGCACAAAGACACGGACTTTGGTTAAAACCATTTTTCGGATCTGCACATTCAACAACTTAGCATCTAGACTTTGGTTAAAAAAAAATTTCAAATCTGCATATTCAAGAACCCGGCAATAAGACCTCCATTTTAAAACTTTGGATAAAAGCAAAATAACAACAAAGCTCGAAAATAAAAGTTTGGATAAAACAGAAAAACATCACTTAAAATTCTTTGGTCAACTTGAATTAATAAGCAGTCAACGTCGATGCGAATACTAATAGTCTCAGGCAGGGACTAATAAGTATTTTTTAAACCATAATGATTAATGAATATTTGTATCCGTAAGAAATTGTCTTTGAAATACAAATTGTCTTTGAAATATGCAAAAATTATATTAAACTAATTATTAAAAAAAAAACCAACCAACAAAAAAAACTTCCATGAATCTAAACAAAGAGACTTAAAAGCTATTATATGCTAAAAAAAAAGAGGATACACAGTCTAATATCAGACTTTGTAAAGGTTGCACCTACTGTTTTATAGGAGGTTTTGTAGATTTTTACATGTGGATTGTATATGATCATAGAAAAAATTGGTTGCACATGATGATATAAAAATAAAATATTTCTATGCTTTGAGAGAATTACAAATACAAATATTTTTTTTAACTATTTTGGAAGATATTTTTATGTGTAAAATTACTTTCGACATATAAATATTTTGTGTAATCATCTCATTAATAATAACTATGACATAGTGAATAAATATATAGAGAATAACTAAATAAATAATATTTTTTATATAAATAAAATAATTAGATATGACTAAATAGTAATATTTAATATAAATAAATATTGTTAGAATATAATTGTTAATATTCAATTAAGGAAAATAATTAATCTAAAGGAAAATTTTAATAGAACGAATATTTAAAAAATATCCAAACAATTATTGGATCATTATTCATTCACCATCATCAATTATCTTATAAACTAGCTTGATAGATCAGAGAAAGACAAGAATCATTATATCAATATACATACATTTTATAAAAAATTGCACTTAAAGATAATTACATATTTAAAGAGAAATTTGTTTTCTTTTAAAGCTTATATTTAAAATAAATTCATATGAATTATTTTTTAATTTTGAAAGAAAAGTAATATATATATATATATATATATATATATATATATATATATAAAATAAAAGCAATTCGTAAATGATCCAAACAATTAATTCATATGAATTGCCTTTTATTTATATATATATATATATATATTATATTATATATATATATTACTTTTCTTTCAAAATTAAAAATAATTCATATGAATTTATTTTAAATATAAGCTTTAAAAGAAAACAAATTTCTCTTTAAATATGTAATTATTTTTTAAGTGCAATTTTTTTATAAAATGTATGTATATTGATATAATGATTCTTGTCTTTCTCTGATCTATCAAGCTGGTTTATAAGATAATTGATGATGGTGATGAATAATGTCCACTAACACCAATGTGGTCTACCGGACCTCAAGAAAAGAGAGTCTAATTGTCATTCAACCAAATCTCGTTTCTATGATCAAGGAGCAAGGAAAGAAGCATTCCAAGATCGATATAGTTGGGTTGGCTTAATAATTCAAGAAGATTGGAGGTGTGGTAGATGATAATGTATTGAGAGTGGATGTGGGCAAGAATCAAGAAGTCTAAAAGGAAGTTCTTTTCATCTTCCACCTTCATAATATCACAAATCTAACAAATTTTGTTGCGCCAAGGAGTCTTCGGAGTAAACCACCATCCACTCTCACTCTAAAGCTCATGAAAGTTATTTCTAATCCTAGGGATGTTCGTTTTCTTCTTATTGCTAGTCAACATAGAGAGACAATTCTGGTTATCAAGGGTGGGGTTGATCACCTCCTTATAGTACCTTAGCTTCTATTTACCCTCTAGCTCATTAGCATCCCATATGTTGTCCTTAAACCTAGAGGTAATAGTATCTATGATACTATCCTTTCTTCCCATGATGATCTTGTCCTAAATCCCCCAAAGGTTGAGCCAAAATCGAGCATCTTGATGCCACCCGCACTTGAGGCACAAGTGAGGGTTTTGACTAAAGTTAGTAACAATTTTTGCGAGCCTCTTGGATTCCATGTTTTGAAGCTTCTTCTTATAAATTAGATCTAAACATAACTGCACTTTTGATGGGGGACAAGCTAACATCGATCAAGAAGATATGATAGGGAGTATTTCCCTTGATCTTGAGGTTATAGGTTATGAATTTCTTTTGGATCATCTCAATCTTTCTCCATGACTCCCTAGATACACTAGACCCCCAAACTTCACATATGTACAAGATAACAGGGGTGACGAGAGCCTCAAATAAGAACTTTTTTTACTCCAAATATAAATATCAACTGACTTACAATTGCTTTCAAACTCATAATAAGATTTCCAATCTCCAATAATTCTATTCTCGATGCTATAATTCCAATTAAGTTGAAGAGGAAAGTCAAAACCCAAATATTTATAAGAAGAAACCTGCTCAAGACAATGGTTATCATAGAAAAAACTACCATGGGTGATCTTCTTAGATTTAATGATCATGAGCCTAGTCTTGTCAGTATTAACGGTAACATCCCTCTTGGAGTAGTAGACTTGAAGAGTCTTAAGCTACTTTTCTAGGTTGTCATGGCTCCTTGTAAGAATAATGATATCATCAACATAAAGGAGAAGAGTAATGATAATACCAGCGAGCTCGGTGCCTTTGCAGCCCTCAATTTCAAGACACTCCTTTATTTTATCAATGTAAATATTAAGATTAAAATTGTACCTCAAGAAATTTTATTCCCCTTAACGCTTAATAGATTCAAAGTTAAGATAATTATGAACTATTAAGATAAATATGGACTATATATTTACCATGTATCAACACCATGCTAATCATGGAAAATATTATATATCTCCTTTGTTTTGAGAATTTACACAACAATAAAAGTGTTCAAAACATATAATCCTTTCTAAAATTGTAAATTTTCCTTGCTTAAATTGTAATTTTAATGTATACATGATTCGGCCTCTTAAAAATCCCCTTTGGCACTCTTCTTGTGTAGACTACACAGCTTAAACTTGCAATTCCAACAAATATTTTTCTACATTTCATAATGAAAAATGCTCCTAGAAAATAACTAAAATGTAAAATAGCGAGATTATACTAAATGTTTTTATTATAAGATTTTTTTTTTCAATTGTTTTATATAATGTACCTCAAGAAAATGTATTCCTCTTAACACTTAATAGATCCAAAATGAAGATAAATCTAGAATATATATATGCCATGCATTAACGTGATGCTAAGCCTGGAGACAATGACACAACTCCTTCTTTTTAGAAACACACCAATAAAATGTTCCAAAGATATAATTATTCTTAAGATTGTAATTTTTCATTGCTCAAATTGTATTTTTAATGCATAAATGATTCAACCTCTTGAAAATCCCATTTGACGCTCTTATTTTGTAGACTACACAATTCCAACAAAACTTTTACTACATTTCAAAATAAAAAAATGCCCCTAGAAAATCATCAAATGTGAAATAGCTGGATTATACTAAATGTTTTAACCATAAGTATTTTTTTTTCAATTGTTTTATATAACTAGCAATTGCACCATATGTTCAAAGGAAACATGGTAAGATGAAAGGATATGGATATAGAGCATAGATTAAGACACATGTGATATGTTACAATTTCAGTGAGAGAATAACACAGTGTTAAAAGTAAAGTGAACTCCTCTTTCACTATCCTATTGATTTGATGTGCAACATGTCGATTGAGGGAATTCTCAATAGTTTCAAAAATGTGCTTGCAACTTGTCAATGTGTTTTTGCTTCACCTGATACCATTTTTTTTTATACCATGTACATTCTCTCCCATGAATACTCCTACTAATTTACTATTATTGCTTTCTCTTTACTGAATTTTCATACAAATGTACCAATTCAAATAACTAGGATGTGAGAGTAATATCAGTGAATACCACTTGTTTTTTGGTCTACAATTGTCTTTAAGATGGTTTGATAATAACCAATAAATGAGAGTGACAATACCTTGTTTTGGCATTCAATATTTCCTTCAACAACTCCAATATTTCCAACTAACCTAACCTCAAACTTCAACAATCAACATAGAGAGTGATATTCTATTTTCTCCTTGAGTATACATTGTAGTTTTGGATTACAACTTGTACATATTGTATATTCACAACTTCTACCTATTGTATATCCTTTTTCTAGCTCTAAATGTGCAAATGTATGTGTCTTTGAATGTTATCAACAAATCCCTTAACACTTCTCTTTGAATATTTTAATATTCAATTCTCTTCGCTTTAATTCTTGTGAATTTATTGCTTACCCCTATTTTATTTAACCATTGTTTGGTTTACCTTAGTCTAATAATATCACATAGATAATAAGTGTGGTATCTAAGAGCATCAATTTAGGAAGGCCCTGCCTGCGAGGATAATATGGTTAATATGGAGGTTGATTAGTTGTATAGGCCTTTGGAAACGAGTAATTAAACAAAACCACCAATTGCTAGAGGATTGAATTAGGCATAGAAATATGCTTACTATAAATTCTTCTATTATCTAAAGAGATTTAGTTCATCTAAAGAGCTTTGGTTCATCTAAAGGGCCTTAGTTGTGGTTTGTACCCTTTTAGGGAACTAGCTAGCCTGGATATTTGGAAATATATGGTTGGTGAATGTAGGTATGGATCTTTGATTCATATTTAGAATTTCTTATAATATGGCTTAAAGATATATAAAAAAATTTCTCTATTTATAGCTATATACATTTCCTTATTAAATTTGTGTATACATTTTTAATTTTGATTTTAAAAACCCATTAAAGAATATTTCAAATAACATAAATTTTCTTTATATTTTATACAACACTTGTCACTCTGTTGAGAGCTTGAGGCAAAGCCTCAGAAGATTTTCAAATAAAAATTTTGATATCTCTAAAACATGCTTTCTTTTGTTTGTTTAATTATTTTTTGTGTAGTCTTGAGCTTTCCAGAAGAGCACGAGAAATGTAAAACTGAATGAGTTGATAAATCTTTACAATACCATCCAATGCTAAAGCTTTATAGAGTTGTAGTCATCCAACCCATTTCTGTACAAATAAAATAGGGTATTTACCTGTGGTACCAACTCATTTGGAAAGGCCAAGTACATCTATTTAGAATCCTACATCATTAGGTTGTGATAGAGTAACACAATCTTGGACTGTGCCAACTCCGCCCATAAGTCTTTACCCTACAACATTCAAACTCCCATTCCTCAATACATGTATTTCTGGCATTTCAAACCTCTAAGCATTATTGTTGTTATATATATATTTTTTTATTGCAATTTTTTCTTGTGTGAGGTGGGTTATTACCATTCCTATTTTTTTAGGAGACAAGAGATTATGAATGTAGAATGAAATCTTTCACATAAAGATATTCCATTTTAGTAGCAAGACATGCATATATTATGAACATCACATAAATAACAACCATAACAACAATCCAAAAAATACCCACAATGCATGACATTGAAACTACTGGAATGTTAGTAAGGAAGGGAGAAATCACATTACCCTTGGACACCATAGAATCTGGTGGTATCAATCACATAATCTTTAATGGTTATTCTATATGTTTTTCTTCCCCTATACACCATTTAGCATGGAATGCATTATAACTGTGGAAATTTATTTGTTAGTTGGCTTGTGGTTTAGCACTTAAGCAATGTGAGCTTTTATCTTAACTGGCCCAAGTTCAGTTCCTGGTGTTTCATTGTATCCAACTCTCTCCTCTGCCTGGGGTTTCCCAAAGTGGCACATCCCAGGCATTTCATGCCCACTCTGTCCAAATATTGGGTGGTTTTTGTTGAAAGAATAAAAACTAACAACATTTATCCATCTATGTTCATCACACTTCATCTCTAAAAATATGAAAATCTTGTATGTGAAAGCTTCCTTCACTCATCACGTTACAAACTATAAACAGGTATATGTTAGTGACATAATAAACTAGTATATGAAATTAAAAAAAAACTATAAAGAAGGATGAGAGTTATATCAAATTTCCAAACAAAATTAGCTGATTTATTCCATGAGACTTAAGCCCAGGAATTAAGAGAAAAAAATTGTTTAAAGTAGAATAGTTTGTATGAAATGTTCAACGCCCATCATGTATTTGATTAAAAAATATATCACACCCATAATTCTAAAACATGTTTCCTTTTGTTTGTTCAATAATTTTTGTGTAGTCTTGAGCTTTCTAGAAACGCAGGAGAAATAGACACGATGAATTTTATTTTTTTTAATATTTTAATTCTATTTCTTGGTATGTCTCTGTTTGTTGATAGATAGCGAACATCCAATTTTGGGCATTTTTTTTTTTCAAAGTATGTACAAATTTTTTAATGAACTTTTGGATTCTTCAGAAACATAGAAAGGAAAAGCATTCTTCCCTTGTATTCACAAACATATCAACCTTGTTTTTAGGATTTCAAAGTGGGGAAACAACTCCAATCCATGTATCTTCTCCATCACATTTTCTCCATAGATACAAAACAATGGAAGCCATTGAAACTGTAGATGTCTCTGAAAGGTATTACTACTCATAATATAAGACATCATATTTGGAATTTGATGCATCTTCTTGTTATCCTCCCCATCACAATCAACATCCTTTAGCTACCAAGGTCCCAGAGGATATAGAAAGAACATAATATCCCACTTCAAAGGATGTAGAAACGAATGGCGACAAGTGAATTGTAATTGTTTCAAATCTCATGCATATTCCTTGAATTCTTGGAGGGGTTTAAGTATTGTTCCGATGTGGGGCACAAATTTCGGGAATAGTTTGAGGGTCGGAGTAGAGACAAAAGTAAGGTTTTGCAATGATGTAAGAGAATAAACAACGAAATGAGGGTTTTTAAATGGTTTACAATTATGAGAGAATATGGAAGTAAGAATTTTGATGTCTTTATGCATGTGCTAGAGACAAGAGGATTGTTATTGAGAGGTTTCAAACTTAGACTGGAATAGCAAGCAGAGTTTTGCAAGGGCATCCTTTAGAGAAAGATGTTGATATGGTCATACATTTTTTCCTGCATAATCTACAGTGGTTTAAGACGGAAGGCAAGGGAGGATTTTTTAAAGTCTCAAGAACATGAAAAAATTACAATGTGGTATTTTATAAAGGGAAATGGAGAGAGGAGGGGAATTGTTATTGGTGAGTTCCAACAACAAAATTTGATGAAAAATAAGACAGAGTGTGGTGTTGAAGGGGAGTTAAGTCATGGGACTGGGTAGGTAAGTCATGAACATTGGCCGCAAGATGCTTTTATACAACATTAAACATGCATCTCCCTTTAATCATAGCCTATGATTGACATCATGTCGAGAGGCGTCTTTAGAATCACAATCAAAATCCAAGTGACATTATGGAATATGATAGTTGGATTAAGAGAGAGGACTCTTTCAGCTTAGTTGAATATCTAGTGAAAGTAATGTGAATGCAAGGGTTCTTTCTTGTGAATGTGAGGCTTATGTTTTCATATCCAATTTCTTAGATATTGTTGCTAGAAAGTACTTGCAAAAACCTACTCTAAGGGCCATTTGTGAAAGGCGATTGAAATCCATTTGAAAGGCTTAGGTGTGAGCCCACTCCTCTTAAATTCTCATTACTGTTTAGTTTCTGAATGCGTTAATTTTGCAGCCACTATCTTCATTCAAGTTTGTTTTATATTTCCCATTCCATAGTAAGGCAAACCCTCATTTCATGTTTTAAGGTGTATCTTTCGAAGGCCCTTCTAAGAAATTGTTTGTAATATAAAACAATAAATTGGGGTTGGTTGTAGCATGTTTTTGCAGATTTGATTTTTCCCTAATCATTAATAGGAAATAGTTCCCTCAGATTGACACTTTGACTCCATATTCCCAATGTGGATAAGCACTAGTCTTGGTTCACAAATCTATCTATTTCTAAGGTTTATCATACACTTTCTAGAGATACATCTTATGTTGGATGAGATCCAGCTCAAAAAGAGTGAAAGAGTTGTTGCAGTGAAGTGGATAAGCCTTCTTCATTGCCCCTAGGGTTGTGCTTTTTTTTTAGGGCTTTACCACTTAAAGTGTAGCTTTGGGACGTGATAAAGAACAACATAAAAGCATAGGACAAGTGCACATAAATTTTAGAGTCGAGAAATTCTAATAACAACCCTTGCCCCTCAAGAGTTATAGCCAATTGATGTAGTACCATGTAAAGCTGAATGAGTCAACCAATCCTTACAATACCATCCAGTGCTCAAACTTTTTAGAGTTGTATTCATCCAACCCAATTTTGTACCAATATAAGTAGGTACATGGACCAACTTATTTTCAAAGATCAAGAGCATCTATTTAGAATCATACATCATTAGGTTGTGATAGTGGAACAGTCTTGGACTATGCCAGCTCTACCCATAAGTCTTGACCCTACCACTTTCAAAATCCCACTCCTCCATGCATGTATCTCTGTCATTTCAAACCTCTAAGCATTATTGGTGTTACACATTTTTTGTTATTGCAGATTACTACAATTCCTAACCTTTTTTTAGGAGAAAAGAGTGTATTAATGTAGAATGAACTCCTTCACATACAGATATTCCACACTAACCGTAACACTTGCAATTATTATTAACATCACATAAATGAAAACCATAACAACAATCCAAAAGACCCATGAAGCACAACATTGAAAGTACATGAAATGTTAGAAAGGGAGAGATCAATCACATCAGCCTTCGACCCCATTGAATCTGGTGCGATCAATCATATAATAATTAGTGGTGATCCTCTATGTTTTTTTCCCTATAGACCATTCAACATGGCATGCATTATAGCTCTAGACATTTATCTCTTATTTGGGTCATGGTTCAGCAATAAAGCAATGCAATCTTTTATCTTAATTGACTCACGTTAGTTCCCGGTGTTTTAGTGCATGCAACTCTTTCCTTTGCCTAGATATTCTAGAGAGCACATCCAAGGAGTTTCATGCCTACTCTGATGAAACACTGGGTGGTTTTTTATGAAAGAATAAAAGCTAACAACATGTATCCATCTAGAGTCATGAGACTTCATCTCCAAAAATATGAAAAAGCTATACATGAAATCTTCATTCACTTGTCAATTTACTCACTATAAATTGGTATATGTCACTCACATAATAAAGTGGTATATTAAAAAAAAAAAAACTATAAAGAAGGATAAGATTTATATCACATTTCTCAAGAAAATTAGCTCATTTAAACCAAGCGACTTCAGCCGATAATCATTTTATGCATCTTCATGGTTACGATTTCTATGTGGATGTAGGACTAAGAAACTAAACCCAGTAATTGATCCGGTCAACTTTAATCTGGTTGACCCCGTCAACGAAACACAATAATAATTTTGTAATTAACCATAAATTAAAATCTTACTTATGATTATGTATACAATCTAGTTTATAAATTTTTTCCATTTCTCTTTTATCCCGTTCCATATTATATTTATAATTTTCCATTTTTTACGTTAATTTTATTGTTATTTATTATTTATTTCACTCCTCTTTACTTACCTGACCACTCTACTGTACAATTCTCCGGTATCCTGTTTAACAATGTTTTTTTATTTATGTCAAATCAATTGTTATATATTTTCGTGAAATATAGTTCAGAGTACTTTGATGTTTAAGTGTAAGATTGTTACATGTTTACCAGAAATGGAGAAATAATCCTCTCAAAGCCGAGCAATATAATATTTTGTATAAT
>APFE030926937.1:123583-140437 GCA_000404065.3 Pinus taeda | reverse complement strand
AATATTTTTCTCAATGTTTCTGATTTTCCAAGATCACACTAAGGTGCAGGGAAAAGAGCATACGCATGAGAAAAGAAAAAATCCTTCCTTTCTGTTTCTGATTTGCCCAGATCGCACAGAGTCGCAGGGCAAAGAGCATACGCAGAAACGAAAGGTATAGATCCGGTTAAAAAAAAAGCTAAATAAACTGAAACCGAAATAAGCAGAGAGAAAATAACAGTAAACTGCAAATAAACATTGTATACCTCCAGATCTTAAAAATGACGCAGATAGGGCTACCGGAAACATTTTCGCGTGAAACGAAAAGGGTTCCTCACTGGAACAGATGCTCCGAACACAACAGAGCAGTGCTCTCAGCCCGAAAGCAGTCAGAAATAGTAGATCTAGGAAACGACAACCGCATGCAGTTCTACCGGCTTCAGATTTGGATCACCAACGGACACGGCCATCAAATAGCTCTGATAGATCAATACACCAGTATTTTGACGTGGTTAAAACCCTCAGAGAGGGAAACAGTCCACGGCCTGCGCCAACGTGGCTACTACAGGCAATTTATTAATAAAAGAATGAAAATTTACATAAGCTTCTCTCATGCACGGTTAACCTACAAATGACCCTCCATGCGCTTTAAATAGAATTCATGGACCAATCGGGTGTCAAGCCACGGATCAAGTGTCGGTAATACCGAGGAGAGAATGAACGGTCGGATCACTACATATCGTGACCATCGGATTGTAAGTTACAAAATGTACAACGGTAAAGAAACACACTTTACCTAACTCTATACTAGACCAAGTTGAACTTAACTATTTCCTATGTGTCGGAATATCCTAACAAGGCCTACATGGGGATGAGGTTGGGTAGCTAATTAGGGGAATGCCTCACAGAATGGAAAAATACCATAGCCTTGGATCATATTTCCAGCCTTCTAGGTTTGATCCTTTGGCATATGTGGTTACAACGGAATAGAACCATATTTGATAATCAGGTCCCAAATATACAATAGGTGATGCACAAAACAAAAGAAACAATGAATGAACTCAATAAAAAAGGTATAAAGGAGAATATCATAATACCAATTGGGCTCAGGATATACACTTTGAAGCCTTGGGCCTTCTTTAATGGAGCCAAAAGTCACATTGGGGCTTTATTCAAAGAGGGAGCTAGGTTTCACCTGAGAAACTATCACACTTTCCTTCTTAGCCTAGGGGTGGGGCCGAGAATTATTAATAAAGCATAATTACTTAGCCTTTCGCTCATCTTTAACTTTTCAAAGTCTAGGTAGGTGAAGTTTTGAAAAATATTTGGTGATTATTAAGTGTTTATTGATTGGTTCTTAGGGATCGATACATTACATAGGTTGGCCCTAAATCCTTGGAAATATATAATTTGCCCATTGAAAGATTTTTTTGAGGAGGTGGAGGTATCACATATCCACAAGGAACACAACATTGATGTAGATAGAAGATCAAAGGGAGCATTACTCTAGCCTATAGTACGTTTAGTGATTATAGAAAAAGTCATTGATCTCCTTACAATGAGTTCCAAGAATATTTTCTGAAACTGAAGTTGCTGAAATCGTAAGGACCTTGTCTTTATGTTTGACTATCTTAGATTTTGTATAGTTAGAATGCAATAGCTCTCGATAGAGTTGACTTGGAGGTTGTAAATGAACTATATTTTGTATACTTGATTTTAATGAAAAAACAAGTATATGATTCTTTCCATGGGAAAAAAATATTTATCTAAGGTTTTTAATGAAATATTTTTAAAAAGTAAAAGAATTATATTTTTTTCTCACAATATCTAAAGTGAAAATATAATATTTTTTTATTTTCAGTTACTTTATCTCTTTATATAAAGTTGAAATAAAATTATCTCATTTAATATGAACATAGACATATTTTATTTATGGTTATTTATTTATTTATAATATTTTCATTTAACATGCTACATGTGAACTTAATAAACAAAGAAATTACATAGGCTTCATATTGGGTTATAACATCACAATGAATAAGATGCGCATACTGAGAGTGATATCCTTGATGTGTTATATCTATTATATTATATATATATATATATATATATATAATATAATATATATATATGAACAACGACTTGGGTGAGCACAGTGAGAGTGAGATTGTTCATGGTATATAATATGCTTTTAATCCAAACTAACTAACTAACTATATCTTTGTGTGTGTTTTATTATAATGAATATTTTATTTATTTTTATTTTAAAATGAGATCACTTATATATTTCCCTCATACTTATATATATGTATGTGTTTATTGTTATTATGTTGATAGGGGTGTCAATTTTGGAATAAGGATTCGAAGACTTTTGTTTAATTATTAAGTGGCTAGTAGAAATTCAATTTCTTAATATTCTAAAATATATAATAGCGATATACCAAAAATTGATATTTATCACAAAAATATTTATACCTTTTTAATGCACTAATATCTTATTGTATAAAAAAATATATATGTATTTAAATTTTCCTGAATCTAAAATAAAAATAAAAAATAATAACTTATATAAAATGCTAATAAAGAAATGTAATAGAAACAAAATTTATTTGTTTAATAGACAGTTAGAATAGATTCTTTAGCTTGAGAGGATTCTCTCAACTTCCTCTAAATATGTATGACGGATTATCTTTTGCAAAGTCTAGATTTTCATTTCCCAAGAAAAATAGCGTTGTAATTGATTTGTATGGAAAACAAGAAAAGTCGTAAGCTCCAATAAAATAAAATCATCTATAAATTGGGTCCTTCTGCCATCAATTTTGATATCAGAACATAGGTGAGGAAGTGCAAGCAGTGAGGCAAGCGATTTGTATGGAAAACAAGAAAAGTCGTAAGCTCCAATAAAATAAAATCATCTATAAATTGGGTCCTTCTGCCGTCAATTTTGATATCAGAACATAGGTGAGGAAGTGCAAGCAGTGAGGCAAGCAAACGTGAAGCATAGGTGAGAAAGTGCAAAGAGTGAGGCAAGCAAATGTGAAGCATAGGTGAGAAAGTGCAAGGAGTGAGGCAAACAAATGTGAAGCATAGTCTCGGAAGGCATATCCAACAGGGTTATGCATCATGAAAGTCAAAGCTTTGTAAACATCTAGTTGAGGTAAGTAGATGATGATGGTGATAATGTAGCGAATTGACTTGCGTGATGTGGGGAGGCCAGTATAGTAAAGTCTGCGCAGTGGAGGCAGTGTAGTGGAGGCCAGTAGTCGTAGTCTGTGTACTGGAGAGACCTGTGTGCAAAATGAGGAGAGTTATGGTGCGGTCTGCATGAATGCGCTGCCAAGGATTTGAATCTCGCCACTGTTGAGAGCAAAGGAGAATTTTCAAAATTTTGGAGTGTAGATGACGAGACTCCATGTAGCAAGAATTATCAGGTAGAGCTGTGGTAGTTGTGTTAAGACTACATTGTGAAACAGCCGTTGAGTACTAGTCATTTATTATTTCTCTATTGTGTTTGTTATTCCTCACTAGCGCTGTAAAACAATTAGGCATCCTATTTCTTTATTCAATCAATAGGAATACCTATTCGTTGTTTTTTAGACATCGATTTTCTCAACACCTTGTGATCGGGGTAACCATTCGCGAAATAGCTTAGTTATTGCGAAGGGAATGAAGATTGTTGCAGCAAGTGCGCAGGAATTGCGCTGACATTGCTGTGGCATGTTTAGCTTTGATCGTGTATATATATGTGTGAAAGAAGCAATTTGTTTGTAAGATAATTTGTGCAGAATATGGTAATAAGAGTGCGAATTGGCCCTCAAGATCAATAGCGAACTAAGAGTAAGAAGCATACGAATGACATTGGATCTAATGGAAATGACACAAAGGAGAGGCATCGATAAGGATGATATTAGCGATTAAGGAGTGTCCGGAGAAGGAAAAGAAACTGATATTGAAGAAATTCAAGCATAAAAATGATTAAAATAATTACAAGAATAAGCACCCAATAAAGATTGGAAGTGCTTAGGTACAAAGGTAACTTAAATCCTAAAGAGTTGATCAATTGGATCACTGTTATGGATATGTGTTTTGGATATGTCATAACATGTGTTTTGGATATGTGTTTTGACTATAGGGAAGTGCTTATGTACAAAGGAAACTTAAATGCTAAAGAGTTGATCAATTGGATCACTGCTATGGATATGTGTTTTGACTATAGGAAAGTAGTTGAGGAGAAGAAAGTGAAATTTGCAGTGACTAGATAGAAGGGACATACTTTGCTATAGTTGGATAGTGTGCAAGCAGAGTGAAGAAAATATCGAAAGATTAAGATTAATATTTGGGTCGGGAAGCTGGAAAATATAAAGGTAAATTTGTATGCCAATATTATCAGCTAAATATTTTTAGACAAATGCTAAACTTTAAGGAAAAATCAAAGTCTAGGAAAGAGTGTACAAGAGAATTTTATAAAATAAGTATATGAGTGTGTCATGTGTAAGA
This sequence comes from Pinus taeda, assembly GCA_000404065.3. Classification (NCBI taxonomy): domain Eukaryota; kingdom Viridiplantae; phylum Streptophyta; class Pinopsida; order Pinales; family Pinaceae; genus Pinus; species Pinus taeda. The sequence goes on along the minus strand of APFE030926937.1, from coordinate 135,961 downwards.
AAGAATTGAAAATGTAGCTATATACGTTAATGGTTTAAGATATGAAATCCAAGATGATATGAGCACTTTTCTTTTACTAGCCATTGAAGAAGCATGTTATGTAGCTCTAAAGTTTGAAGAAAAATTGACAAGGAAACAAAGCCAAAGAGAACAATGATAAAGTAAAATGGAAATCCATTCTAGGAATATTTCTAGACCGTACAGAAGGAGGAATCAATTCCCATCAACTAGAGCAATCGTTAAGAAGAGGATATTTCAAAGCAAAAAGACCCTATCAAAGAAGCAGCAAAAGATCTTTGTTGTTAGATGTTACATGTGTAGCATCATTGGCCATAAAGAAAATGAATGTCTAGAGAAAATTTCCAAAAATATAGGAAGCATATACAATACATAGACAAATACAGAAAGTGGGTAGTCCTCTATACATGAGAATGCACGAGAAGTTGGAGAATCCCTAATAATGAAATCAGTTGTGTTGAAACCTATCAAGGAGATTAATGAGCCTCCCCAAAGAAAATCATTATATAGAACCATCCATAAATCAAAAGGTAAATGTTGTAAATTTTTTATTGATAGTGAAAGTATTCACAATTTAGTGTATATAGAAATGGTGGATAAGTTAAATCTTAAGAGCACCATGCATCCTACTGCATACAAAGTGTCATGGTTGCAAAAAGGATATCACATACTTGTAATATGAAGTAGAGTTTCAAGATTGGATGCTAAAAAGATAAAGTTCATTATGATGTCATGTCCATGGATTTATCTCATGTTATGTTAGGTATACCATGAAATACGACCGAAAAGAAATGTATAGTGGGAACAGAAACACATACAACTTTGAAAAATATGGCAAGAAAGACACATTTCTACCATTAAAGAATGAAGGTGTAGTGATAAATACTATTAGCGAAGTGGTAATGATGAGTGTGAATGATTTTTTGGAAACAACAAATGAAAGAGGAAAAAATATATGCATTATCTAATGAGACTAGATAGTTGTTATGGTAATTTTGTTAAATAAACATGATAATATGATGACTAATGAATTATCTAGTTATGTGTTAATGAACGCATAGCTAGATCCCCAATGATATTTATGAGATAATTTTCCAAAATGAGATTATGATGAAAAGAAATAGTGAAGAGACCCCGACGTGTAAATAATAAGAAAATGAAGTACAAGCAGTTGTCTTGACGAAAAAGCTCGGCTTATCTTGAAAATAAAGATTGTCGTCAGAAAATTATGAAAGAATAAATATTTGGGGGTTTGACGAAATATGAACAAGTGATACATGTATAATTCTATGAGATCCAAAACGAGACATTGGAAACTACATGCCCGGATTAAAGGAAGGAAGAACAGACTAATATGAAGACAACTTTCTTTTAAGTTGTCATGAATGTTTTATCCCGTAGGTAGGGATGAGCTTCAAACGTTAATGAAAAAAATGTTTTATTCAACATGTTTGCATTATGTGCGAGTGGAATTGAAAAATATAGTAACATATTGAAGATTAAAGTAGAAATAAATTGTGAAAATAATTTAAATATTAAAATAGAAATAAATTGCGAAAATAATTTAGTTATATAAACAATATTATTATGTTTTACCTAAATGCTGGAAGAAATCAAGGTTCCATATCAAAATAATAAATACAAAAACTAGGTCTACATCCAATAAACAAACTTTAGGGTCAAGAACACCTTATTTTACAAATGTATCTGAATTATTTCACACTTTTAAATGAAGGAAACAACAATGAATAATTATTTAAATTTTCCCCTATCTGAGAAAGATCTAGAAAATAGTATATTATATAAAATTGCAGAAAAAAAAATGTAATTGAAACAAATTTTTTTAGTAGTTATTTAGGATAGATTTCTAGGTTTTAAAGGCTTCCCCTGAAGTTCCTCCAAATATGTAGGAGATGGATTATCTCTTGAAAGGTCTAGATTTTCTTTGCCAAGAAAAAATAGGGATCTAATTCATTGGTTGGAAAAGAAAGAAAGGTTTTGTTCTTTTAATAAAATAAATTTTGAAATTTTTATGAATTCTGTAGAAGTTACGTTCTCTTTGTCATTACTTTTTTTCTCTTTTAATTAAACTAATGAAATAAAAAATGTCATATGAATATGGCTAATAGTTTTCTTGTCATGTGGTATTAGTAAGCGATAAAGTCGCCCATGGAACTATAACAAAGCCTATTTGCAAGTAAAGAAACTCAATGAGAAAGTGGAGGCAAATATCAAAGGTTAAAAGTCTTGTTGCTAATTATATCTGTGTGTGTGTGTTTGTGTGTGTTTAACTCATATATTAATTCTTTTTATAGTTACCAAATATTTTATTTGTGGTTATTTTTTTGTTATTACATTTTCTTTCTAAATACCACATGTTAACTTAAACATGAAATAAATTGCATCTCCTTCATGAAGAGTTGTAATGTCAATAAGGACATGAGAGAGCACAATGAGAGTGATATATATATAAACAATGAATTGAGTTTGTATAGATAAGTGTTTCTATGTATATGGGGTCCATGGGTGCATGACAACATTATCCATCAAGGAATTACCCAACCACCCCAAATAATTCCATGCTAGAAAATTAAAATATTTACTCAATATGGATTTTGAAATATTTTAGTTTTAATTGTTTTGTATTATATATATGAAGTTCACATTGAACTATTTTATTTATGGTTATGTTATACTATGTAACAACCCCCCCCTATTTATATATAGTAATAGCTGATATTAGACATACAAATGGGGACATTTTTTAAATATTTAGTCTTTCAAAAATAAATCTTAACTCCAAGAATTGCCTTGAAAACTCTTAGAAAACAAAGCAAGTTTAGGATCCTCATCGCAAATCGCAAATCGCAAATCACATTTCTCCATGTGATAATCACAAACACCTTAAAGAAATTACGATATGCGATCACCCACCCCCCCGCTGTGACATTCCGATCAAAATTCCTTAACAATTCACAATCACATTTCGCAGTAGTCACATATAAATAAGACATGCCATTGTGTCATCCGTTAACGATTTGCGAAATGAGATATTGCGATATTCGCAATCACATTTCACATTATAAACAGGCAATGCTATGTGACATCATTAAAAAGTTGTGATGTGCGAATAAAGTACCAAGCATGGGAAGTAACTGTGTTTTAATATAATAATGAATGGTTTGACACGGTAATTAATGTTTAGCAACCCTAAGAGAGGTAATGATGTTTCAAGATATGGCTAGTTAATGCTGAATATCTCTTTTGAAATCCTCCCATGATTAAGTCATTTTAGAGAGTTTTCAACGTTAATTACCCTATATCATCTGTGTTGAATATATCTCTTCCATTTTAGGCAAGCTACAAAAGACATGTCATTGCAGAAAGTCATGCAAAAACAGAAAAAGCAGATCATTACAGATTCTGCGCTATCAGAAATGTCTCGTATATTCTCTAATACAGTTTACAGTGTCGATGGAAGAATAATAGCTTGGGAGGTCATACACAATAGGCTTGAGGATAAGTGTCCCAATATTACTATCACAAAAGAGACAACTGACTCAATAAAAAGTTCGGGACTCCAATTCAAGGATGTTGCCTATTCTTTCCTTCACAGAATAGGAGTGAGACCAAAACTCATACCATATATTGATATGATAAGGTCGGTGGTGGAAAACCTCAATATTGAAGATAGAAAATTCAGGAAATCGATGTAGAAATTCTGACTGTAGATTAACCTGATAATGCAATATAACTAAAGCAAGATACTTTAATCTACTTCTATAATCAATTAGCGAAAGATTAAAAGATTTGAGCAAGATCAATTGGAACACATATAATAGAGCAGAAGAATCAATACACATGAAACACAGAGGAATACTCTGGGGAAAGCCTGAACTAAAAACCCCACTATCTGTATTATCATGCAAGTGGAAGTATCTCTGAATTACACTCAGCTTTAGCTCTCACAACTATCTATCTCTCAGTAAAATCCCTTACTGCTGCTCATGGACAGAATAGACTACTGATATGCTTTCTCCTCTACCCTCCAAGCCTCCTATTTCCTTCCCCAATTTTCCCTTGGTGATCCAACTATAACATTGTGTGACAATAATCTCACACACTGCTCCAACACACTGTAAAACTACACAAATCTCAAGGAATGAATTCCTTCTACATGCAAGATATTTTCTTATAGGAAAATTTTTGCAACTAATAGTACACTATCCTTGTCTTTAATCTCAACTGGGTCTTTGTAAGAACTAACATGCAGGAGTTATCAATGAGAGAGTCTTAAGTTATCTGAAGTACACTAGTTTGATGCATGCATGCATTAACCAACTGAACTCACAATTACTTTCTCAAACTGTTTGGAACTAATTTAACTGGACTTAACTCAGTTAACTGAGCTGACTAATAACAACTCAAATACAACTCAACCTTATCTCCTTAATCAAGGGATAATCTCCTTAATTTAAGGGATAATTGTTGCATGACTTCACAAAGGCTTCTAGCTTGAATTTATCCAACTAATTAACTCAAGATGAATTAATTAATTATTTTCCAAGTGGCTAGTGAGACTAAATTGAAATTTTAATTCAAGGACTAATTAAAATTGGAATATTCTTGTTGCCACATTTCAACACTCCCTCTCAACAAGAAAGGGGTTATCTTCCACCTAATCCTATCTCTGTGGAACTCGAATTTACACTTTGAAAATGCCTTAGTCAAAATGTCAGCATCTTGCTCCTCGGTCGAAATATTCTGCAACAACATGATCCTCCTTGCCACATAATCTCTGAGATGATGATACCAAATGTCGATATGCTTGGACCTATCATGAAATACTGGATTCTCAGCAAGTTTTATACAACTCTGATTATCACAATACATCACAATTGGATCCATCCTCTGATCAAACAAACCAACTAGAATTTTTGGCATCCAAATGGCCTCACATGCTACCTGACTTGAAACCATGTATTCACCCTCTGCTAAGCTAAGTGCAACCAACCTCTATTTCCCACTGTAAAAAGAAACTGCAGCTGACCCAAGGTTGAAAATTCCTCCTGATGTGTTCTTCCGATTTGATGGACTCCCTCCCCAATCTGCATTAGTGAAGCCCTGTAGCTTCACTCCCTCTATCTATCTGTACCATAATCCATACTAAGATGTGTCTCTGAGGTATCTCAAAATATGCTTAGCTTCTTTTCAAAACATCTTGGTAGGTTGAACCATAGCTTGACTCAGCTGGTTCACTGCATAGCACAAATCTGGTCGTGTGTTCACTTAGTACATCAGTGAACCTAGAAGCTGCTTGTACACAGTAGCTTCTACTACTTCTCCTGAAGTAGCATCCTCCTTCCTCGAGTTACTTGCTAGAGGAGCCTACATGGGCTTGCACGTCTCCATGTGGAATCTCCTGAGTATCTCATTGGCATACTTGCCTTGAGACACAAACAACTCCCCATCCTTCTGCCACACTTCCATGCTAAGGAAGTAGTGCATGAGACCCTTGTCTTTCATCTTGAATTCTCTTGCAAGGTCCTCCTTGCAAGACATAAACAACTGAGCATCACCTGTTAATATGAGATCATCAACATAAAGTACAATGATCAATGGCTTACCTTTTAGAATGATGTGATATAGGATCGTATCCGCTTCACTCTTTGCTGTTGATCCTGGTGTACTAAGCACGATGTGCTTGCTTCAACCTGTACAAAGCTCTCTTGAGTCGGCACACATGCGACTCACAATCGAAGGTCTCAAAACCTTCCGTCTTCTCTATGTACACCTCTTCCTCAATCTTGCCATTGAGGAATGTAGGCTTCACATGCATCTGATGGATATTCCCACCCATCTATGCTAATAGTGCCAACATTGATCTAACAGATGAGTACCTTGCGACAGGAGCAAAAGTCTCATCATAATCGGTTTGCTCGACCTGTGAAAAGCCACAGGCAACAAATCTTCCCTCATTATTTTCCACACTACTATCAGCAGCTTGTGTTACCTTGTAAATCCAACGGGAATTCACAACTAACTTATTCTCTAGTCTTGGGACTACATCACAAACACCGTTTCGAACTATGGAGTCATACTCTTCCACCATAGCATCAACCCAAATCGGCTGCTGCCCTGCCTCCTCAAAGGAAGATTGCTTAGTCTCAACATATTCCCCAACAAGAGCCATGTAACCAATGTACTTATCAGGTGACCTCCTCTATCTGCACTGAGAAGATGGTTCTCCCACATTCTCTCTCACATCCGACAATAATTTGTCAGCTTCTATTGTGAGCTTTTGTCCCTCTCTGGAAGACTCTGCTTGAGTGGATGTCTCCACTCCTAGAACCTCTGTAGGCGGCTGCTCCACATCAGTCTGAAGCTCCTCCTCCTTAGGAACCAAAAGTTCCTCCACAGCCTATAGTTGGAGCTCCCTCTCAAGGGAAACTCGCATGGCCTTTTGCTCATCAAACTTGACATCTCTACGAACCACTGTCCTCTGACTGGTAGGCAAGTATACCTGATAGTTGTGGGGTGTATCAATGTACCCCACAAGTATCCCCGACTCTACTTTTAGCTCAAGATTCGTCTAGGCATCCTTGGTCACATGGAAATATACCGATGAGCCAAAGATCCTGAAGTGACTCACATATGGTCTCTTCCAGGAGAAATCTTCCTCTGGTGTCTTCATCCCAAGTATGCGATGCGGGCTTCTATTATGCAAATAGACCATTGCGTTGCGTGCCTCAGCCCACAAATGAAGTGGTAGGCCTTGGACATGCAGCATCGCCCATGTTGCCCCTACAATCATTCTGTTATTCCTCTCGGCCACCCCATTTTGCTATGGGTTATGTGGTACTGTCAACTCTCGTTTAATTCCTTCCGTTGCAGAGAAGTCCTTAAACTATTGAGAGACATACTCTCCAGCATTGTCACTTCTCAAGGCCTTGATCTTCTTCCATGACTCTTTCTCAACCAAAGCATTGAACTCACAAAATTTTGAAAAGGTTTGGTCCTTCCTCTACATGAAATAAATCTAGCATTTATGAGAGAAATCATCAACGAAAATCACATAATACATTTGCTTCATGGTGGATGCTGTCAAGAATGGTCCATACAAATCAGTATGAACTCGCTCTAAGGTTGCTTTAGCTCGACTATCTTGATCATGAAAGGATGTTAGGGTTCAAACCTAACTCCCTTATTTATGTAATAGGATCGAGTCATAGTTATAGTTAAGTAAAGAGTCAATAAAGCCCATATTAATAATTGTAAGTGGTTAATCCGCATTTAATGAAGGGACCACATTTAGTTGCAAATGGAACATAGTATTAGATAGAAGGTATTAATAAGAACCATGGTATTGGCCCATGATATTGCATGTATGAATCCTATATAAAGGATAGAGACTACCCTCAAGGAGCATCATGTCTTATTTTGTCATTGAGCTTAGCTCTATTGGAGGTTGCCCCCTTGAAGAGGCAAGTGAACATTGCTTTTTGAATAATAAAATACTTGCTATTATTTCTCATTGTTATATGTTCTGGGTATATTTCTTCCCATATTTGGTATTTTGGTATCGTCTTGTAGGTTAATAGCATAACAAGTGGTATCAAAGTGCTTTCCAAGGCCAGTGGGATCTCCAATTTTTAGTAAAAAGTTTTTTCACTAGAGACGTGTTCCAGCATATTTAAACCACAGGATTTGTCATTGAGAGCATAAACCTACAAATTTGGGGAGGTATGCACGCAGGAAATACAAGAGGTGGTTACACTTGTTGGACTCCCTTGTAAGCCTTGAGGGTACCCCTTCGAGTAGTAGCACATTAGACAGAACCATGCATGGACTGTCTTCCAAGTACCCTCTGGGTATATCGAAAGCCCCCCAGCTCCCTTGAAACCTCGCCATAGATAAACCATCGGTCGTCTTGGTACGACAGTACACCTAGAATAGTACTTAGAGAGATTACTTGCATGTACGATAAGGTAGTTGGGTTGTATGGCTAAGGGTATGGTTGATCCTCCTTTGTTAGTGCCCTGAAAAATGGGCCAAGTACTACTGTCAGACCCTTATGTATATTACGATCTATAACACCTAACACTCCTGGAGACCATAGTTCCCTTCTCTATCTCTAGATCACGCATAATCTTTACCAGATCAGATCTTGCAAGTGGGGTTTTGTCACAACAACAGAAATCAGTTTCACCATTATAATCTATTAGATCAATCATTCAGATTTATCATATCCATCAGATCCACAATAGCAATCCATTCCACCATCCAGCTCTATCAGATTAACCATTTAGATCTCTCAGATTCATTAGATTTGCCATTCAGATCTGACTAATTTTGTGGGTTCCTATACCTGGTTGTGATTTTTGTAGGACTTTGGGCAGCATTGACATTTCTGGGATTCAGCTACTGCAATATTCCTAAGTAAGGAGTAAAACTCCATTCGGAGTATTAAAAAATAAATAAATAAATAAAAAATAGAAAAAAAGTCTAAGACCTCCTGGGGTGCTTATTGGTGACTTAGCCCATAAGAATCAAGTCGATGAGCTAAGCAAGGTGGTACCATTCAATTGTTAGTGCCAAAAAATTTGGGCGGTCCCAAATTTCAAGTACATCAGATTGATGCATGGTAAAAGCTAGGGCTCAAGCTATGGCCAATGAGAGGATTGATAGCCTTGAATCATAACTGCAAGATGTCATCTTGCAGCTGAAGAACTTAAATGAAACACTCTCTAAGGGCAAGGTGGAGGAATGCGCAGAGGCATCTATTGGCAATATAAACATTGAGGGTGAGTCTTGCTAGTTTCTTCACCTCTTTGACACCCACTAACAATCCCATCCGCCACCACCCAAGCTGGACATGTATAAATTTGATGGCTTTCACCCGGCCGCATCGATAGAAAAATGGAGCAATATTTCACACTAAATTACATCCTAGATGATGCGACTCAGCTTAGTGTGGGTATCATGTACTTGGACAATGAAAGATGGCAATGGTGGAAATGGCATCAACGTTGCTATGGGAGGCCCTTAACTTGGCATACATTCAAAAAAGCTCTTATGGATCGCTTTGACCATAGATCTGATTTTTTGGGTCATCTCACTAAGCTCCGATAGACAGGAAAAATGAATGAATATATTGTAGCCTTTGAAGCCTCAGCTTTTCGCACTAGAGGTCCACATGATGAGTTCTACATGGAATGTTTTGTCAATGGTCTCAAAGAAGCCATACAAGCCCACATCTAACTGCACAACCCTAGTTCATGGCTGCATGCTTGCAGGCTAGCTCGTGAAGTAGAACGTGCATTAGCGGCCTAGTCCAATTGCCCAAATTTCATCACCAAAGGTCACCCCACATAGGCTCAAAGCACTACCCAAACACTCAAGGTTCAAAAGTTGTCACCAGCAGAAATGGCGGAAAGAATAAAGCAAGGATTGTGTTTCTACTGTGATGAGAAATACTCCCTCGGGCATAATTGCAAGGAGCCCAAATTCTTTCAAATTGATGCTATTGATCATAGTTCATCCAAGGAAGCCCCAACACTTGAGGAACCAGAGGAGGAAGAAGAGGACAACAATTATGATAATGCACCTGAAGAACCAGTTATCTTGCTGCATGCTTTGGCAGTGATTTCTTCTCCCCAAACTCTCAAAATTAGAGGTTTTATTAAGCATCACCCAGTAGTAGTATTGATTGATAGTGGTAGTACACATAATTTTATCCATCAAAGAGTTACAGAAGGAGTGCATTGTTTTGTCTGAGTAGTTTCTAACTTCTAGGTCCAAATTGCTGATGGGCGAACAATGAAATGTGAAGGCCACTGTGAAAATTTCAAACTTCAAATGGGGTATTATCAGTTAAAGACCCACATGTTTTCCATACACATGGGAGGGTGTGACATTGTCCTAGGTGCTGAATGGCTTCGCACACTTGGCCCAATCACAATGGATTTCTAGGAGTTATATATGAGCTTTAAGCAGAACAACCACACACATACCCTCCGCAGACTCTAGGCGGGAGCTCACTCTATTATCAACTCACATTGGATGGAAAAATTGTTAAAAAAGGGCCACCATGGAGTTATAGCCCAATTTAATGCCATCCAGGCCTTCAAACTCAATTCTCTTCATATTCATCCTGAGATGCAACAGATCTTAAACAACCATCTTCCAGTCTTTGACAAGCCTCATGAGCTTCCACCCTCAAGAGGGGAACATGATCATAGCATCACTTTGGTCCCAGGGGCCCAAACACCAAATGTGCGCCCATATAGATATCCGTTCGCCCAAAAGAATGAAATTGAAAAAATAATCAAGGAACTCTTGGAAATAGGCGTCATTCATCCCAGCATTAGTCTTTATTCATCGTCGGTGGTCATGGTGCTCAAGAAAGATGGGGAATGGTCTATGTGTCCAAACTTTAGGGCCCTCAATAAGTTGACCATCGAAGATAAAATTCCCATCCTAGTTGTCGATTATTTGCTGGATGAGCTAAATGGGGCTCAATTCTTTACTAAACTCGACCTTCGCTCGGGCTACCACCAAATTCGCATGAAAGAAGTAGACATTCCAAAGACTGCTTTCCAAACTCATGAAGGCCATTATGAGTTCCTGGTCATGCCATTTGATCTTTGTAATGCCCCATCCACTTTTCAGAGCCTTATGAACCACCTACTCAAACCATATCTCAGAAAATTTGTCCTTGTTTTCTTTGATGACATCCTCATCTATAGTCGCCCCTGGGCCACACATCTTCAGCATGTAGATCTGCTCTTGCAACTGCTCTGCGAGCATAAATTATTTGTCAAGATGTCCAAGTGCTCTTTTGGCATGGAAGAAGTGGAGTATTTGGCCCACATTGTGGGGCGTGAAGATGTCAAGGTGGACCCCAAAAAGATCCAGGCAATGCAGGATTGGCCTCAACCAAAGACCTTGAAGAGCTTGAGAGGACTTTTGGGTCTCACAGGCTACTATCGCAAATTTGTCCAGAATTATGGTCGCATTGCTAGGCGCCTCACTCAACTCCTCAAGAAAAATTCACTCCTCTGGAATGATGAAGCACAATAGGCCTTTACAGCTCTCAAACATGCCATGTGTTCCACTCCAGTCTTAGCATTACCCGACTTCACCAAATCTTTTGTAATTGAATGTGATACTTCTGGTACGGGTATTGGGGCGGTCTTAATCCGAGAAGGTTGACCCTTGGCCTTCATGAGCCAACAACTAAGTGGGAAGAATCTGGGACGATCTACCTATGAGAAGGAGATGATGCCCATCTTACATGCAGTAGATACCTGGCGACCATAATTATTGGAGCGATGTTTCCAAATCCGCACAGACCATCAAAGCCTTAAATATTGTTTGGAGCAATGCCTATCCTCACCACAACAAAATAAATGGCTCGCCAAAACGCTGGGTTATGATTATGAGATAATTTACAAGAAAGGGTGCGAAAATATTGTAGCAGATGCATTATCCCGCCAATTTGAGGAGGAAAGTACCCTGCTCGCAATTTCCCTTCCCATTCCATAGTGGATCGAAGAGGCTCGCAAGGAATGGTTTTCACATCCCTGGCTCTCCCAACTCATTAATAAATTGCAGACAAATCCAAATTCTACAGTGGGCTACTCGTGGCAAGATGAGATTCTTCGCTACAAGGATAGAGTAGTAATATCACCAACATCCACCCTCAAAAGCCGCATTTTGGCGGAGTTGCACTAATCTCCCACTGCAAGACGTTCAGGCTTTCAGAAGACGTATGCTCGCACTTGCAGATCATTTTTTTGGACAGGCATGAAAAAGGGCATTCTTACTTTTGTAGCTGAATGCGACATCTGTCAGCGCCACAAAGGAGAAACAGTCAAATCCCCAGGCACATTACAGCCATTGCCCATCCCAGCCTCAATCTGGACGGAGCTTTCTATGGATTTCATTACGGTTCTTCCAAAGTCAGGAAACAAGTCAATCATCATGGTGGTTGTGGGCAGACTCTCTAAGTATGCTCATTTTTGCGCCCTACCCCACCCTTTTACACTGACTTTGATCGTTCAATCTTTCATGGATCAGTTCTTTAAATTGCATGGCATGCCTACTTCCATTGTGTCTGATCGTGACCCGATCTTCACTAGTAACTTTTGGCAGCAACTCTTCCGGCTACAAGGTACCCAACTACAACTCAGTACTTCCTATCATCCACAAACTAATGGTTAAACTGAAGCAGTCAACAAATGTCTGGAGACCTACCTTAGGTGTTTCACTTCAGAAAAGCAACATCTCTAGGTACAGTGGTTACCTCTAGCCGAATGGTGGTATAACACCAACTATCATGCCACCACCAAAATGACT